>PVJS01033058.1:0-22398 GCA_004027185.1 Glis glis | reverse complement strand
CAAAAAAAAAAAAAAAAAAGTGGGCAGTTGTCATATTTCTGTGACATCCAAGGAAATATTAGAATGATAGAATATATTGTTGAAGGTGACTTTATGGATCATCAAATCAGTTAATTTTTATATTTATTTTATTTATACTTTTATTGGTGCATTGTAATTATACATCATAGTGAGGTTCAATGTGATACAAACATACATGCACACAGCACTTGGTGTGTTTCCCTCCAGATCCCACCCCTTCCCCTCCCTCTCTGTGCATGTTAGTAGATTGGTAATGATATCTTCATACATGTACATTGCATTATTTGAACTGTCTCCTTTATCAATTCTCCTTTTCCCCTCCCTGTCTCTCTCCCCCAATCCCTTTCCACTATTCTACTGGTCTCTCTCCTCATTAATATGAAGTCTCTTTTGTTTCCTATTTTCTCTCTACCTTCCACATATGAGAGAAAACATACTTGATGGAGAATCTGAAACTCAGAAAAGCAAAATGATTTTGCTATGGTCACATGACTTTTTAATGGCTAAGACTCACTCCATGTATCATCCCCATATTTTGCCTGTAATAATTTGAATTCTCACTAGTTTGAACTCCCTGAGGGCAGATACTTTGATTCATCAATGTATCTATCCATCCATCAAGAACTTATTAAATATTAATTTAAAGTCTCATGTCTTAGTCTATTTTCTGTTATAACAAAATATCTGAGATGAGTAATTGATAGAGTGGAAGGTTTTATTTTGGCCCATGGTTCTGGAGGTTGGGAAATCCAAGATCATGGGGCCAGCATCTGCTCAGCATCTGGTGAGGGCCTTCTTCCTGCATCACAACATGGCAGAGGGCATCACATGGCCAGAGAGAGCAAGGGTGCCCGCATGAGCCTCTTCCTTTTCTTATAAAGCCACTAATGCCATAATGGGGGCCTCACTGTCATGACCTCATCTAAACCTAATTACCTCCTAAAGGTCTCACTCCCAACAGACCATGAACAGGTAAATTTGGGGATTAAGTTTCCAACACATAAACTTTGGGGGAACACTTTCAAACTGTAGTACTACATATGTGTTAGCATTGTGTTAAGAGGTGAAGATACAAGGACAGACAAAATGAGGTGGCTGATCTCAAGAAGTATATTATCTAAGGAGAGAGAGGTGTGGGCAATTCAAATATAATGTAATAAATGTAACAAGTATCTGGGGCACTCACAAAGGTATAATGATAATGAATAAATTACTCTGCAGAATAAATAAGAAAAGTAGTTTTTTTTTGGTGTTGTTGTTTGTGATACTGGGGATGGAATCCAGAGGTGCTCTACCTTCAAGCTACACCCCCCAGCCCTACTTTTTTTTTTTTGAAGGGTCTTGGTAGGTTGCTGAGAATCTTGCTAAATTTCTGAGGCTGGTCTCAAATCTGTAATCCTCCTATCTCAGCCTCCCAAGTACTGGGATTACAGGCATGTGCCACCACACCTGGCTCAGAGAAGTGTTTGTTTGTTTGTTTTGTTTGTTTGCTTGTTTGTTTGTTGGTACTAGAGATTGAACCCAGGGGCATTCTACCTCCAAGCTACACCCCTAGCCCTATTTTATTTTGAAACAGGGTCTTACAAAGTTGTGGAGGGCCTTACTAAGTAGCTGAGGCTGGCTGTGAACCTGTGATCCTCCTGTTTCAGCCTCCCAAATCCTGGGATTACAAGTGTGTGCCACCACACCCAACTTCAGAGTTTAAAATAAATATTTTAGCCAGGTACAGTGTCACAGGCCTGTAAGCCTGGTACTTGGTAGTCTGAGACAGGAAGATCGCAGGTTCATGGCCAGCCTCAGCAACTTAGTGAGACCCTGTTTCAAAATAAAAAAATAAATAAAAAGGGCAAGGAATGTAGCTTAGCGGTAGAATGCCCCTGGGTTCAATCCCCAGTACCAAGGAAAAAAAAGAGAAAGAAAAAGAAATATTTTGTTGAAATATGAAACAAGCCAGTTTATCACTTAGCAAAATTATCAAGATTTCCAGTAAGCCTCTAATGTAACTAATATTGAATACTCACATTTTTTTAGTAGCAGAAGTTTCCACGATACTATTTATTGTATACCTCCCAGCTTTTCTAACTTTATAATTCACCTCAGCCCAGTTCTATTAAGATAAAATTTTTGATCTTCTAAAAATTATGTTTTTTTTCAGAAAGCCTAGAACAAAGCAGCAAAATGATCAAAAACAATGTGGCCTATTCTCTGCCAGATTAGCCCTAATGCTAGGGAAGCCCTATTAGTGAAATGGGAGAAACAGAGTCAACATAGGAACAGCAGTCATAATAGTTGCAGGCAAGATCCACCAGTGAATGACAAAATTATTGGGTGAAAATTTATTTGAGAAATGCCAAGTATTTCCATCGTCTCAAAATACCTACTCCGAAATTCTTATTAACTACAAAAGCAAAAAATACTAATTTTATAGTGAAGAAACCCAGCAGACACCACCTTAACCAAGTGATCAAGTTTAAAATCAACTGTAATGAAATGCATCCACATCATGTATCCCCTTCTGGGATGCCTTTAAAGGGCGGATCACTTCTGAGGACAGAACTAAGCAGTTTTATTCAGAGTATTAGGATCATGAAAAACAAAGAGAGAGGAACCATTACAGACTGGAGATGAACAAGGAAATACAATAATGAATGCACTATGAGATAGCAGATTGGATCATAGACTATAAAAAGGAAATTATTGTTTATATACATCATGTGAGTCGATCACTATGCTGACATGGACAGGAGGGAAGGGGAAGGGAATGGAGTGGGATTTGAGGGAGGGCTAAATGAGCAATGTGTGCGTGCATGCTTCTGATATCCTGACACTTACCAAAATGTATAACTACAATGCACCAATAAATGTAATAAATAATAAAATAAAATAAATTAAATAAATAAAATAAAAATACAAAAAAGGAAATGAGTGGAAAAACTGGTAAATACTAATAAAAACTGCAGTTTAGTCAATAGTACTAGAGCATGTTAATTTCATAGTTTTGTTCTTCGAGCAGATATTAATTTTTTGTTCTTTTTTATACTTTTATTGGTGCATTATAATTAAACATCATACTGAGGTATAGAGTGATAGGAATACACAGGTACACAGCAACAGTTGGTACATTTCTCTCTGGGTCTCGCCCCCTTTCCTCCCCTTCCCCATAGATGCCACTGAGATTGGTGTTGATAATTTCATATACATGTGTAGATTATTTAGCCTGTTACTTTCATTCCGTCTCTATCCCCCTCCTCCCTCCACTACACCCCCTCTGTCACTCCATTGGAGTCTCTACTCCTGTATCTAAGGTCTCTTGTGTTTCTCAAGTTCTCTCTAGCTTCCAGATATAAAAGAGTAAACATACAACTATTTGCTTCCTGAGACTGGCTAATCTCACTTAGCATAATATTTTCACATTCCATCCATTTTCCTGCAAATGATATAATTTTGTTCTTCTTTATAGCTGAGTAAAACGCCATTGTGCGTATATATCACAGTTTTGTAGTTCGTTCATCTATTGATGAATTTTCTTAGTTTTGATCATTGTACTATGGATACACAAGATGCTCACATTAGGGGAACTGGATGAAGGGTGGAAAGTACTTAAAAATAATATTTTTGCAACTTTTCTATAAGCTTTAAATTATTTCAAAATAAAAAATTGTAAAAGATAATGGTCTTTACATATTAGGGACATTTCTTAGTGATTTGAACTTTGAAGAGATGGTATAATGTTGAAAGCTGATCAAATTATTGCATTAAAGATAATTCAAAGCAAACATAAAATGATACATTTCTATAACTTTTTTTTTTGCGGTACCGGGGATTGAACCCAGGGGCATTTTACCTCTGAGCTACACTCCGACCCTATTTTTTATCCTTTATTTTGAAACCAGGATGCCCAGTTATAACATCTTTATTCTAGAATTTAAATAAAGTATGGAAATTAAACAAAGTATGAAATTTAAACACTCGGTTGATTTTACCCAAGTAATCATTTTGAGCCCAAGATCAGTCTTAACTAATTTCAGAATTAACCTCTCTAGCCGGGCGTGGTGGCGCACGCTTGTAATCCTAGTACTTTGGGAGGCAGAGACCGGAGGATCCGGGTTCGCGGCCAGCCTCAGCTCTCTCTCTTTCTCTCTCTCTCTCTCTTTCTCTCTTTCTCTCTCTCTACTTAGTGAGGCCCTCTGCAACTTCGTGAGACCCGGTTTCAAAATAAAGAATAAAAAATAGGGCCGGGGGTGTAGTGCGGAGGTAGAACGCCCCTGGGTTCAATCCCCGGTACCGCAAAAAAAAAAAAAAAAAAAAAGAATTAACCTCTCTAGTGCCCCAGCTATGCTTAGATCTATGTTTCTATCTCCACCCTACAAATAGGATGAAATACAAAAGAAGAAAGCTTGTGACTTGCCTAATACATCCAGGAGGTTGCTTCTGGTGTGTAAGAAAGTATAGGGCTCTAAGGACCCTCCTTAGTAAACAGTCTTTGTTTCCTTTAGAAAATATTCTCTATTTCCTAGGGAGATTATTGGCCAGAAACTACTGTCAACATGGCATTGACTTTCTCATTATGAAATTTTCTAATAACTAATATTTTTATTATTCAATTGATACTTTTCTTGGCTTTTCTGTTATGACAGAGATTATTATAATCAGTGGATGATTTTAATTGGGGGATTTTCTAAGCTATTCAAGTGGAAGAATTTTCAGGTAATACTTTGTCAGTATTTAGAATGCCAGACATCTATACTTTTAAGGCACGTAAGGGTTTGTTTGACCTTGACTGAGCTAAGTGGGTTTTATTGCACATTATTTCTAATAATATCATGTGTTTGAAAATTTCACTCGTTTAAAATAGGTAGGTTCTGGGCCTAATTACTAAATTTTCTTTGCTTAAAATTCTGTGCAATCAAGGTGAAAGGGTTTGTTTCCAAGGAAACAAATGCACTCCATTTTTATCACATAAAATGTTTTTCTGCAAGAAAATTCCATAACCAGTCTCCAGGGAGATACCCTGTCGTAAGATCGCTCTCATTGGAGATCTTTCCAAAGGAGCACTTCATCTTATTTTTGTTCCTCCAAAATCATCCTGTATTTGTGTAATCATCATGGTATTGGATTACAAAAAAATTAACAACAGAGGCGTTTCCATCACCTTATTAGAGTCATAAAATGTACAATTCTGAGAGAATGCGGTTTCCCTCTGACCATTAGGTTATGTTTATATTGAAGTTGAAATAGCACGCATCCAGGATGTTCACTTGAGAGGAAACAGCCTGCTCTAAGGATGATATTTGTCACCCTGTGGGCTGAAAAAGAGCAACACTCTTTACTGGTATTTATTTGAAGTTGGAGGTGACTGCTTCTGAAGAAGAAAATTTGAGAACCCCTTAAATAGCCCAGCTTTGCATATGCTTGTGGTTGTAACAAAAAAAAAACCTAAGGAAATTGAGGGATGTATATTCAGGTCACAAAAATCTGTATTCTGATCTTGGGTTTAGAGACACTGTGTTATTCATTTTGCAACCTGGACCTGGCATATAATAAGTGGCACAAAAATATCTGATGATGGAATGAAAGAATTAACTAATGACACACACCTGCAATCCCAGTACTTCAGAGGCTGAGACAGTAGGATCATAGGGTTGAGGCCAGCCTCAGCGAGTTTGTGAGACACTCAGCAACTTAGCAAGACCCTGCTTCAAAATAAAAAATAAAAAGGGTTGGAGGTGTAGCTCGGGGGTAGAATGCCTCTGGGTTCAATCCCCAATACAAAATGAATAAATAAAATAAGAAGACACATTTTTGAGGTAGAAAGCAAAGTGACTATGGAATTTTGGGAGGTGTGGTGGCATAATAGACATGAAGTCACAGCTTGGCCCCTTACTAATCCTGTGACTTAGCATCTCATTGAAGCCTCTGTGTAAAATGGGGAAGAATTATCTACCTCATGAGGTTGTTAACTAAGATAATATGTATAAAAAGTCTTTTTATGGGAGAAATTTCTCTAAAATTTGAGAACTATTCCATAAAGAGGAGTGTGAATTCTTGCTTTGTTAAAATGATATCCACGTAATTTGACTTTCTCTGAATTCAGGAGATGTATTACATTTTCTTTGTTTGCATTTCAGATCTCATGTATGGGTCAGCTAAGGTGAAATAATTAAAAAATAGTACCTTTCTAGGTTAGCCTTACTGCCTAGAAAATAGAAGTGATTTATTTTTTCAATTCTGTGAGAGACTAGACTTCTGTCAGCCTAACCCTGCTACTATACATCCCCCCAATTTTGTTTCCAGACATCTAGCCTGTAGATGCTTAACTCCACCCACTTAGCCCAAACCTTTACATGGCTGAGAAGTAGAGATTGTCAACCAGAGTGGATGGGAGCATGGATCTACATGTGAAACAGAAACATGGGAGATGCAGAAGAGTCCCTCCCTCCCTTCCTTCCTCCTTCCTTCCTTCCTTCCTTCCTTCCTTCCTTCCTTCCTTCCTTCCTTCCTTTCTTTCCCTCTTTAAAAAGAGACACATGCCAGATGACACATAGGAAACAGCAAATATTGACGAGCTACGGCATCAGCAAAACATTCATGCATTCATTCACTTTATGACAATTATTTATTACATGCTAAGTGCCAGAGACTAGGTTAGATACTGTCCACATCCATGATCTCATTTGAAATCACATGAATTTTGACAAAGAAGATGACTAACCCTATGTAGCAGATGCTGCAGGGTACCACCCAGATCCCTTCAAGCTCTGAACTTCACTCACTCTCCCAGCTGCCCGATCCAGATATTTACTTTTGATCAAAGACAGCCACCTTGTCCAGAAGGACCCTACCTCTTGGGGACAGCTTGCATCCCATTATTGATTGACATGGGTTATGCCCAGCCTTAGTTAACATTGCTAAAGACAGGACCCATTCTATACCAAGCATTGCTCTAACCCGGAGGGATAGAACAATGAATGAGAAACATGGTCCCTGCTTATGTTACCTTATGTTATACCAGGGGTACACAAACAGTCAACAAGTATGCAAATATGTAAACAAAACTTCTCTGTCAGTTGAAATCCGAGCACTGAGGTGTCAGCCACTTCAGGATCTGTGACATGGATTATACCAGCCTTAGTTAACAACTTGCTCCAGGACTCCAGTAGGTTCAGCCGAAGCTTCTGTAGCAACAAAATCACAGTTCATTTCTTCTGTCTAATCCTGTTTCCCTGGCCCTCTTAGGTGTGCTGTTCCCAGTAGCACTGGCCAATAAACCTGCACACCAATCTTAAGGACTCACAGTGTATTTCCTGGAAATCCACTTTATTAATGAAGACTCTGAGGCTAAGGGAATTTCATTGCACACAAGCCAAACACGGGCAGATTGTGGAGGAGTGAGTATGCTCTCTGAAATGTCACAGCATGTAACAACTCAGCAATTAGAAATGGGGTGCAAGGTTGGGAATAACCCCTACCATGTCATGCTAATTTCTTAGTCCCTGACTGGCAGTCTCAAGCTCTAAGAAATAGTTTAAAAGGTTCTGCAGAACTAAATCTAATGGTAGGATGGATATATCTAACTGTTACCATTAACAGGAAGCGAGTTGGAGCTAGTGAGCGAATGAAACTTGGCATTAACTCTCACCAACTGGAAGCAGCCATTAACACCATTTGTTTTACTGGGACCTTGTTAACAAGTCACTTCCACGAAGCAGATACTTATGTAACCTTATTTTCAATATTAACAAAAATCAGATGATCAAAATAAGGAACTATAAGAACATATAAAATATTTATGAGAAATTATGTTTTTATTTAAAAACTATTAGTGACATAGAAAGCAGGTATTTAATCAAGAATAGCTCTGCATATAAGAGAAAATTAACGTTTATTTTAAAAAATGTTTATGTGTTAGCTATGAAAATGGGAAGATTAAGAGTATGCCAATATTAACCTTTAATATTTTGCATATGCTAAATATATATTACAAACAGTGAAAGGAATGATGATTTAACATTTTGAATTTTTGTAGAACAGGTTGAATATCTCTTATCTGAAATGTTTGAGAGCAGAAAAGTGTTTTGAATTTCAGATGTTTTAGGATTTGGAAATATTTGCATATACATAATGAGATATCTTAGTGGTGGGATCCAAATATTAGCATGAAATTCATTTATGTTTCACATATACTCTATACACAGCCTGAAGATAACTTTATACAGTATTTTAAATAATGTTGTGCATGAAACAAAATTTCATGGTGTGAAATTTTCCACTTGTGGCATCATGTTGGTACTTAAACAGTTTTGGATTTTGAGCACTTTGGATTTCAGATTTTCAGATTAGGGATGTCTAATCTGTAGTAACAAGTTTAGTCCATCAACAATATTTACTGAGGACATATTCTATACCAGGCATTATTCTTTTTTTGTGTGTGTGGTACCTGGGATTGAACCTGGGGGCATTCTACCTCTGAGCTACACCCCCAGACCTATTTTTTATTCTTTATGTTGAAACAGGGTCTCACTAAATTGTGGAGGCCTCACTAAGTAGCTGAGGCTGGCCGTGAACCTGTGATCCTCCTGTCTCAGCCTCCCAAGTACTGGGATTACAAGTGTGCATCACCACTCCTGGCTTGCATTATTCTAACCAGTGGGGGTAGAACAGTGAACAAGAAGCATGGTCCCTGTTCACGTTTCCTTATGTTATACCAGGGGTATGCAAACAGTCAACAAGTAAACAAATATGTGAACAACACTTCTCTGTCAGTTGAAATCTGAGCACTGAGGTGTCAGCCACTTCAGGATCTGTGAGAAGACTCTTCTAGGCAAAAGGCCAATGCAGAGCCCTATGAGGGAATGAGGGTCTTTGAAACACAGAAAGAAGGGCAGGCTGCTGGAGCAGAGCAAGTGGTGGGGTAGGTGTAGGCTTTACAGTTAGGTAAGTGTTGGTAACTTGTGGGTCCTGAAGAGAATCTGGATTGTAGTCTGCATGTGGCGAGAATTCTGTCTATGATGAGAATTTCCTTCTATTTGCGATGAGAAGTGTGTCATAAGCAATAGAGTGACATGATCTGATATGCATTTTTGTAAGTTTAGTTCTGACTTTGGAGTCCCCTTTATCAACTGCCCTGAAAAATATGAGCATATTCAATAGATAGCCAAGCATAAATTACTGCCCTGTGCTAATGAGGAGATTTTGAGGGAGCAGTACAGTATATAGTAGGGAGAACAGAAGTTTTAGAGTCTGGTGGTAGACCTAAAGTCAAAATCCAGCTGTTTCTTTCTAATTGGAAGCTATCTTTTGAGTCCAGTTTCCCTATTTGTATACAGAAATAATGGAATTCGGATTGCAGGGCAGTTTTTAAGGATTAGATTACTCATGTTAGTACCTGACACGGGTTGGCCCTCCATATTATGTGATAGATATGAATGTGGATATACAGGTTTCTAATGCAAATTGTGCTGACTTTTCTCTGATCTTATTTTTGGTTGGTCTTAGAAAGGCCTAGAAATAAATTCCAACTTTTCTTAAGAGAAAAAATAATTGTCTTACTGACCTTTTAGCTTCAAAGGGAGTTAGAAGTGAAGGACTGCTGAGGCTGCAAGATCGGAAAGTTTCTTTCTTATTTCTCCCATTTTTTTTTTTCCTGTCGCCTTGAAATTGCGTACCTTGAGACCTCAGGCATACTGTTTTTGTTGTCTACAGATCACACAGAGCAGCCTTCGCTAGTAGCCTGGGCTGACTAGAATATATTTATACAGTGTATGCATTTGCATTTAATGTTCTTCTTCTTTATTTTAGCAATGATCCGAGAACATGGCACTGGGAAAGACCGAGCTTGTCCAACCCATTTAACAGGCTTTTTAGGACTAGGAGATTCAGATAGGACTCAAAGGCCGTAGTAGCATAGCATGAAACACATTGTTTGGAAAATCTATTCCTCTGAGGTGGGCACTAAATACAAGAGTTGATAAATCAGGGCTACTGGTTTAGAGGGCATCTATCAAGGGGGAAAAAAGAGTGCCCTATTTTGTTTTCATTATTTTCTTTAAAGTGAAGAATATGGGAGGAGGTAGAGGAAGGGCCTTAAAACAAGGACTTAAATACAGAAGTGTTTCCTTTTGGTGAGTGATTAAATCTCTGTGCAGTGCTATCTATATTTCCCCCCCCCAAAAAAAAAGAAACATGTCCCACAAAATTGTAAGGTTCCAGTGAATCTCCCAATTTCCCATTTATACTAAAGGTAGCTTTGACTATTATTAGCAACCAACCATCTGAATAAACCCCAAGGTATGCTATTATTATCACTGTTTATTTTTCAATAAATATTACTGTCTTTACTTTCATTAAAATATCTTAATTTCTGTCTCTGAGTCTTATTCTGCTTATCTGGTGAAAAACTCAAGCTTACATTTACCTGCTATTCTCACCCTCAAGGGGAGTCACAATTTTTAGATCTTTCTGCCAATTATGAGTCTTATTTTTGGCCATTGGGCCTACTGGCTGGCTTGACCACTAACAGAAGCCTGTTGTCCCTATTCTTCCACTTCATTAGATCTATACAGGAAGCCTGTTGCTTCCTTCCACCAATGGGGCCCAGGAACCTCAAGGAGGGCTTCCTCTGCTCCTATCTACCTAGCAGTCCCATGGAGTCATCTCACTTTTGGGGTCTCAACACCTTCCCACTGATGGTATTGGTAAGCACAGCCTGGAGACCTTTTTATTCTCAGGACCTCAATCTGGGGATGGGAAGAAGTTGGTAGTTGAGATTGGGTGTTCAGTCTCTCTCTCTATCACCTTTCTCTACTGTCCTAAAAGCTTTGTGACATTCCCATTTCTCCCTGGAGCAATGAATTCAGAGCATAACTTCTGCTTCAAAGGGAGAGGGGGGAATGGGGAAAAAATAGGGAGAGAAAAGCCCAAGTTGCTGGTCTCAAATATCAGATAGATAGAACTGGGACAAAAAGGAGTTCCATTAAGGAGTGGAAATATTTTATAACATGAGATAGAGATCCAGATGACTATGTTGAAACTAAAATAACAGTTTTCTTGTTGTGCCAGAACCATGCTGACTTCCTAGGTAAAACATACTTTGATTCAGCTTGAGAAACAATGGTGTCTTAGGCACAGAATTACAGAGTTGGCACTGTGAAGTTGCTTTGGATAAGCCAATGAAATTATGTGGCAGTTTTAAAACTTCTCTATTTAATAATAGGATGCACTAAAATAGACATGGCACATAAAATAACAGAGCTCTCAAAAGTACCAGAGCCCTCTACCATGTCTCTGAAATATCTTGGTCCTCTTTTTGTTTGTTTATTTGTTTGTTTGTTTTACCATATTTGATTCTTCTCTTTTTGACATCTTAGGGCTGGAGGAAACTCCTGTTAATGTTTACAGACACTATATGCCTCACATCATATGTACATTTAAATTCAACATCCAAAAGATGCCAGAGCCAGAGCGGCTTGGTGGTCAAAATATGGATCCTGGACTAGGAAGACAAAGTATACATCCCTGGCTATACTTGGTTCATTTGGTGATCTTTAGTAGGTGGTTTTTGCTCTCTGGGACTATTTCCAATTTGTTAAGTAGAAATGAGA
The DNA here is from genome assembly GCA_004027185.1 of Glis glis. Classification (NCBI taxonomy): domain Eukaryota; kingdom Metazoa; phylum Chordata; class Mammalia; order Rodentia; family Gliridae; genus Glis; species Glis glis. The sequence goes on along the minus strand of PVJS01033058.1, from coordinate 10,777 downwards.
ATATCTACTTCTTAATTTTGTTCAGAGGGATCAAATGAAATAATAGGATGGAAGGTGATACTATGGTTTGGATCTGGAATATCCCCCAAAAGCTCATGTGTTGAAGTTGCGATCCCCAATGCAGAAATGTTCAGAGGTGAGGCTTTTGGGGAGTGATTGGATCATGAGGGCTTTGACCTCATCAATGGATTAACCCATTGAGGGATTCATAGCTGAATGGACTATTGGTAGGTAGTGGAAACCTTAGGACATGGAACCTAGTTGAAGGGAGGGGTTCTTGGGGCTGTACCCTTGGAAACTATATCTTTATCCTTTCTCTCTCTCTCTCTCTCTTTCTCTCTCTCTCTCTCTTTCTTTCTCTCTCTTTCTCTTTGCTTTCCCCTGCCATACCCTCCTGACAGGATGCACTGCCTCACCGCAGCCCCAAAGCAATAGTACAAGCCAACCATGGACTGAAACCATAAGCTAAAATAAACTTTTCATTCTCAAATTTAGTTTTCTCAGGTATTTTGTCATAGCAGCAGAAAGCTGACTAACAGGTAGTTTGTAAAATATTATGTTTTATACAATTCCTTTTTTGCTTCCTTCCTTCTTTCCAAAATTGTTTATTACATGCACATCATGTGCCAAACACTTTGTTTTGGTTTAGTCTTTGAAGCTATATACAAACAAGCAAAACAGTCACTTCCCTCAAGCAATATAGTCTAATGGAGTAGATATATAAATAAACAGAAAAATGCAGTGTGCAGTATCATCTATACAGATGATAGAACTGCATCATATCATGCATAAGTGATAAAATTATAGAGTCTATATTGAAAGAATGGAGCCAAAATTGCCTTCATGAAGAAGTTGATTCCTGAATTGAATTTTTAAGGATGAAGAATTTGGTAGTGTGAAATGGATAGGTGAGAAAGACATTCCAGGTATCAATAATGTAATGAGCAAAAACAGCAAAGCAGCGAAATTCAGGTGAGTGTTTGTGGAAGGATATAAGACATATCCATATAGTGGGACCATGCAATTTGAAGCAACATGTAGAGGTGACGATGAGGAGGTAGTAAAAGGATAGATTGTATTATAGGGAACTCAGATGTAATTTTTTGGTGTTGAGAAATCAGTAGAGGGTTTAGTATTATCAGATTTTTATTTTCAATAGATACCATGGATAACGAAATTCACTGTACTAGTAATAGACTTGAGCTATCAAGACCAGAGTTGGAGAGACAAGATAGTTCAGGATCCAGGGGAATAATGACAAAGACATGAATTAGCAAATGGCAATAAGGATAAGAGTGTAACAGAGCAATGCTTGGCAATAGACTCAGCTCTTGTGAATATTGTCTTAAGTATGGAAATTAAGGATGATTGATGTCAATAATCAAGAAAAAATATAGAGACAGGAACAAGTTTAAGTGAGAATGAATTTAATTTGGAACATGTGTAATTTGAGGGATACATGAGACACCCAGGTGCACAGTCAGATGTTGGGATTATGAACTTGAAGCTTCAGTAATATAGATGTATTCATATTCTTAATGAGTGAACTTTAAGAGACTATAATCAGAGAACCCTTTTCACTTCCAGCTCCCCAATAGTTTCATTTTAGTAATGAAAGTTTCTGATCCTGTATAGTAGTTGACATTTCAGATGAGATCGGGCGTGTTCAGGGTGGTATGGCCATAGACAGTAGTTGACATTTCAAATTGGCATTTTTATGTAACATCTTCTGCCCTCCCATAATTCAGACATGCAAACAGTGGGATGAGGGAGGAAAAAGGAAAGGAAGTGAGGATTCAGGAAAGGTCTTTCTCTTGATTGGTACCAATTTAATGCGGTATCAGGTTGCTCTGGTTCTTCTAGATGTTTCAGGGTGATTCTTCCCCTTGTGCACATTTTTATGGGCTCATTGGAAAATTATCTATTGAGCTATGCTGGCTATAGTTCCCTTGATGTCAGAAGCATGTTTCCTTGTAGAGGTTACTCATGACCCCTCTCTACCCTCACCTTTGCTATTCCTCTTTATAATGATATACTTGTATGGCTGTAACTCAACAAGTCTTTCCTCTTCAAGTTCTGCCCAGTCCTATAGCACTTTTTTCTGGAATATGGTTGAAATGTGTTGACTTGGGGTCTCAACCAAAACCAGAGTAGGATGATCCCATCTTTATATCCAATTTTAAAAATGTGTGAATCACTCAATTAGAAATGGCAATTTAAGTGATGAGGTCTTTCCTCCTCCCTTTTACCCCTACCTATTAGCAAAAATGCTTACAAGGGAAGATAAGTGGAATACAGACAGATTGCTGGGAGAAGCCATTATTTGGAAGGTGAACAGAGGCAGAGAAGGAGAGAGCAGAAAAGTAGTGATCCTGGAAGGAGAAGAGGAATGACAAGAGTAAGGAGTCATAGAAATTACCCAGTAGGGTGAGAGATTGGGGTTTAATTCCATTCTTCTACAAATGAATAACCAGTTTTCCCAGTACCATTTATTGAAAAGGCTATTTATGTGCCTGTTTTTGTGCTAATACTATGCTGTTTTTATTGCTATACTCTGTAGTATAATTTGAAATCAAGTATTGTGATACTTCCAGCGTGGTTCTTATTGCTAAGAATTGCTTTGGCTATTCTAGGTCTTTTGTTTTTCCATATGAATTTTAGGACTTTTTTCTAGGTCCGTGAAGAGTGACATTGGATAACAAAACTGTGGTATATTCACACAATGAAATTTTACTCAGCCATAAAGAAGAACAAAATTATGTCATTTGCAGGAAAATGGATGTAACTAGAGAATATTATGCTAAGTGAGAGTAGCCAGTCTCAGAAAGTAAAGGGTTATATGTTTTCTCTCATATGTGGAAGCAAGAAAGAAATTGGTAAACAAAGGAGACTTTAGATAAATGAAAGATTACAGTAAAATAGAGGAAGGGTATTAGGGAAAGATGCGTGTGTGTAGGGGAGTATTTGATGAAGGAAACAGTTCAAATAATGCTATGTGTATATATATGAAATTATCAGTACTAATTTCAATAACATGTATGGTGAGGGGGGAAAGTGGGGTGGGATCCAGAGCAAAACACACTAACTGCTGTGTACATTTATGTTTCTATCACTCTGAAACTCATTATGATGTATAATTACAATGCACCACTAAGAAAAAAAAGAAGAAAGAAATTACCAGGTTAGGGAGTTATGAAGAGGACATAAGTGACAGATCAGAAGCTGTGAAAAGGTGCAACTAGATAAGAACTGGGATGTGAAAATGTTATATTTAGAAACAAGGAAATCGATTGCTACCTTGATGAGCATATCCAGTCAGAGAGAGGGGAATGGCGAGAGCATTTGAGAAGTTTGGATGAAAGAGGAGAGATACTAGATATTAGATCAAGGAAATGGGCATCGGAGTGGAGTCTTTAGAATGGCAGAAACTTATACAATGTTCACAGACCAACGAAATGCAAGGACCAGTGAGGGCTGTTCTGAAGATCCAGGAAAGAGAGAGGATTACTAATAGTGGATGGTTAAAACTTATTATTTCTCCTGTGTGCACTTTCATGGCCACATGGGGCATAGAGAGAAAGGGGATCAAGAGCATGGTGAAGAGGTTAGGACTGACTAGAAGGAGGACTATCCTGTCCTCTAAACAAGGAGGGGAGTGACATATGGATGCACTTTGATGGGTTTTTGTTCATGGTGGCAGGAAGCTGAAGGTGGCAGAGAGTTGAAAGAGATCACATCAGCCAGCTTTAGTTTTCTCACTGAAGTAGGGGATAAGGATACTGAATGTGGTGACTCAGGGTCTGAGTCACTTATTTTAATCCACTCACTTTGAAATTAGAAAGGCCGAGTTGAGTGGAGTGGTATTATTATGCCTAACATAGAGTGTGGAAACAGTGATTCAGAGCACTTAAGTGACTTGCTTGAGTTCACCCAGGTGTCGCCTCTTACAGTCTGGACTGCATCAGGGTCTCCACATAGTTAAGGGACTGCCAATTGAGAATCTTAAGAGATTCTTATGTTTAAACTTTGTGAGTCACTAAACTCATTATGATGTATAATTACAATGCACCACTAAGAAAATTATAAAAATAGCTTAAAAAAAGGAAAATTATAAAAATAGCTCAAAGTTTATATATCCTTTATCACCTTTTCCTCTCCTTTCAATAACCAAGTTTTAACAGTGATTTCCTGAACATCTAATACCTTCTAGTTACTGTGATTGGAGCTATTCTGGAAAATCAAATATGTAGCTAAAATGTGTGCATGTATGATGTTCATACCCTGACATATATCAAAATGTATAATTACAGTGCACCAATAAATTAACATAAAAAGTTAAAAAAATATGTAGCTAATATTTAGTGAGCACTTACTATGCACTAGGAACTATTCTAAGCATTTTACACATATAAATGAATACAATCTTCCGGACAAGCCAGTGAGGGTGGCCACCTCTTATCTCCATACTACTGAGAAGGCATCCCAAGCCCAGGGAGGTTAACTTACTTATACACAATATTAAGTGACAAAACCAGGCTTGCTTAGCTCAGTGCCTATAGTTCTATCCATTTCAATGTGATTTCTACAATAAAGGAATATATCTTCTTTTGGGAAAACAGGGTAGTTTTTAACAAATAAAGCAATCAATAGCAGGATGATGTTAACAATATAAGATTGGAAAAATAATATAGGGCAATGTAAACTGATAATTGACTAGTCCAGGCAATTAGAAATATAAGAAGTAGAGCTCAGTGTGGACTAGGTTGGCTGGCAGGTAGGATTAGAATGGTTTGACTTACTCTAATCTGAGAGAAGTGAGAATAGATGGAGCTTGCAAATAGGCAGCATCTAACTTAGATTCCATCAAAATTATACCCATCCTTCATTTTCATGCGGAAATGTACAAAGCAAGAGTTAAGTTTTAGACAAAGCCAATAATTCACATTCATTAATTCGTGTATCCATTCATCCAACAAATACCGAATCCTTGTGCAATGATATGCTCCATACTGGAGTTCACCGGGTTCTTGGATCAGAGACCACACCTTACTCGCTTCTATATCACGTTGGCACATATATGGTTTGGATTTAAAAGCCCCCTCCCCCCACTACCACCCTGGTCCTCATACTCCAGAGACAAGGCATGGCTGGAGGAGGGGCCCTGGAGGTGTGACCTTGGGGACTGTATATGTCTCTCACCCCCTCAGCTTGCAGTCTCTGCTGAGGAAGTGCAGCTGTGGCAGAAGCCAGCCCCCAGAACGGACTATGACCTCTGAACTCTCCAGATCTGTAAGAATCTTTGCTTCTTCCTCTAAGTGTTGTGTGTCAGGTGCTTAGATCGTGGCAGCAAGAATGCTGCCAGAAGCAGCACACATCGTACTAATACTAAGGGCTTAGCTGTGTTTGTTGAAGTTAATTGATTAAACAACATTAGTCAATCCAGGTAGAGTTGCCATATGTGTGCATGTATATAAGCCATTAGACTCTGAAATTGAATGCAAATCACTAAGCCAGACATTTCTTCCTTTCATTGAATTCCTCCTTAGGACGTTGGCTTCCAATAAACCTAACTTAGGACCTTCCCAGCCATTATATTAGGCCCTAATAACACTAAAAAAAAGTAAGTTAGCAGGGGCCTTGATCTTTTTCCTTTTAAGGAGGTTCTTTGACCCCCATGAAAATACACTGGCTGTCTTACTAATTTATCTATATATCAAAAGTATATTGAAAGGGGCAGCTTACAGTTGGGACCCAAAAGTTCTGGTTATAACCTCCGTATTAATTTTCTATTGCCGACATACCATATTACCACAAAGTGGCTCAAAAAAATACCCATTTATTATTTCATGGTTTTCTAGGTCAGACGTTCAAGTAGATCATGGATCAACTGGGTACTTGATGTGGTGTCTCACAGGCTAAAATCATGGCAGCATGACTGCCTTCTTCTATGGAGGATTTGAGGATGAAATGCTTCCATGTTCTTGCAACTAGTTGGCAGAATTTAGTTCTTGTGGCTATAGGGTTAAGTCCCTGTTTTCTTGCAAAACCCAGTCAGGAGCCTCTCTCAGCTTCTTAACCCAGGCCACTCTCCTTGCACATCACTACTCCATCTTCAAACCAGCAGGGGTGCACCCTTCGGAGGCTCTTATTTTCTCCATCTTCCCCTTCCACCAAATATGTCTTTCAACTAAGTAAGAATTTTCTCTATTTTTAAGTGTTCTTGGATTTCAACTAGGCCCATCAGGATAATCTAAGATCATCTTCCTATCTTAGTGTTTCTAGCTTCTGTGATATCTGCAAAATTTTTTTGGTTACTTAAAGTGACATATCTTCAAATTCTGGTGGGTTAGGGCTTGAACATCTTTGGAGATCCTTCTGCCTATCAATCACTTGCCTTGTCCACAGAGACAATGGGGCTTTCCTCTGAATAACCACTGAAGTCATTATTCCTAAAAGACTATACATCTGCTCCAGGGCTAGGTATCTGCTGTCGCTCCAGCTATAATTACAGAAGAGGTGGTAGACATGATTTGAAAGGAAAAAATTCTCATCAGGCATCTGTGTGTGTGTGTGTGTGTGTGTGTGAGCGCGCGCGCGCGCACAGGGCAGGCCATATACTGAACCATTCTCAAATTTTCAACCTGTATGAGGCACTCAGTCAGTGGCAGCAGTTGTGATGGTAATGATGGCAGTGATCCTACTAGATCTGACATAAGACAGTATGCTAATTACTGAAGCTGATTCAAAGCAAATCAAACTTTGCCTCTGCCTTAGAAAAATGACAAGTATACAGATAAATACAAGATGAAGCAGTAAATGCCTTGAAAAGAGGTACTTATTTTTCCTCTTGATGGCTGTTCTTGATGCTCATTTTAAACTGTCCTCATCCAGATAAAAATGATGCAAGGAGTAGAGAGCACAGTTCGTTGCTGTGCAAGTTACTTCACCTGCCACTCACCCCCGGTACAATGCCAATCTTCCAAATCCAGGAAGGCCAGCCACTTGAAACTACCAGAGAGGGCCAGGAACTGGGGAAGGTCAGCAATGCCTTCCGGATTTAAAAAATAGAGAACCAAGAAACAAAGGACTCGGTGCAACTTTTACAACCACAAATTAAATGCAAAGAATGACACATCATTACATAAGCTGCATAAAATATAATTTAAATGTCAAAAGGAATGAAGATTCTTTAATCATGTAAGAAACACTTGCAAAATGCGTTGAACATCTTAATTTGTGCTATACCAAAAAAGTGAGAAAGTAGAAATGGCATTGTTTTATAATGGAAACTTCAGAAATCAGTCATGTTTTCCTACTGTTTATAGGAATCCTTATGTTTATTTTTCCCACTTTAAAAATATTCATCTTGTAAAAATTCTCATAACTTAGTCCATATATGAATTTGAGAAGAAGAAAGTATTATTTAACTTATGACAGTACTTTAATGCTCTATGTGTGCCTGTTAAAGTTACAGTTAAGTCTTATGTATGGAGGATACATTTTCATTGGGAGGAGTGGGTGGATCGCAGATTGCTCTACTACTTGAAATGTGGATTCACATACATTTTTGCTCTCTTGAAAATTAGCTCTGTGGCAATTGGTTTTCCAATTTCTGCCACCCACTTACATTTTAGATCACTGTTTTGAAGCTTGTGAGATCTATTTTAAAACATCATATTAACATTTTAGGTCTCTGTCTGGATACAGTAGTTCTCATATGCCTTTCTTTGACAGATGCAGAATTTTACTAGGTTTTGGTTGTCAAAGATATCAATCAAAGCAAAGCTAAATATATATATACATATATATATATATCTGTATATACACATGCATTTATATGTGTATGCATATATAAACCATATCCAGAAATTTTACTCTTTATTTTATTTATTAAACATTGGTTGAGTTCCTATTGTGTTTACTGCAATGACCTTAACACTGAGAATACTAACGTTCTTAAGACACAAGACCCTAGCTCCAGAGAGCTCTCAGAATATCAGTTGAGGGAAAATTGGAACTGTAGATTGTGGTTACTGCTACGGTAGCTGCTGGCAGTGCATGTAGAGCACTTTGGGAAGATATAAAAGTGAAACTTACCCCAAATTAAAGCAGAAAGAACTGAGCAAGGTTTCCTGGAGATTTTATTTTATTTTAGTGAATAAGTCTGTAGGAGTAATTTGTTTATTCAGGGTTCTGATACTTTGGGTATCTTTTCAGATTGGATTTGTTCCCCAGTTTACATCCCCAGAAGGTGGGATGTAAAGGGAAGGAGAATGAGTTAGAAAAGAAGAGAGTGAGGACTCCTCTCAGAAGACCTCCACAGTTTACCCTGAGTTCTAACTTCCATTATAGGCGATTGCTTCTCTGCTCTGAACCTCTTAGGAATGGGAGTGGGCACCATCTTCTTGCCTCTGAGAGACATAACAGAGTAAATGACCTTTTCTGGCCTAGGAGGAGCAGGACAGGAAGGGCAGCTTAGAACAGTTGGTACTTTAGAGTAACATTTTCCTGGCCAATTCTGGGTGTTCTTACACATGCCACATGGACTTCTCTTCCAGGTCAGTTATTGCTCAAACAAAGGCAGCAACACGATGTATTGTGCACTTGAGGCATCTTGAAAGCAGCAAGGGAGTGGGGATAATTTGATGTAACCTCTAAAAAGTCAATAAACGGCAATGCTGAAAGATTGAAAATCACTTCTACTGGTTCACACATTGCTTGGCTTGGCTCAGAGCACTCCCAAATTAGAAAAGCTACAATCCGTTGCCAAGAATTCAGAATGCAAATATTTTCTAATAAAGCCATAGGAGAAACTTGAATTTTGTTGCAGTATGCCAACACACTGACAGTGTTTTTCGGTTGACAGAGTGCAACATTAGAAAGCAGGCACAATAGAGTTCATTTACAAGAACACCTGCTTTAAAAATAACCCTACTGACAGGAGAAAACAACTTCTGGACTAGTTTTTTGAGTGTGGAAAAATCCACAAACAAGAAGTATAGAAAAGTTGTTGTTAGTTATGGACACAGCTTTTGCATTGTGGACAAAGCTTTATATTCTATTTGAAGTGCCATAGTCATGTTCTAATTTAATGATATTGTAATGTCTGTGTCTTGCTCTTTTGTTGACATCTGTCACATCTGGCAATTTGTGTGTATTTACAGCCTTTGGTTCAAAAAAGAGCTAGAGGGAAAGAAAATTTGAGAGTCGCCTTCAACCCTCACATCAGCCATCAGGATAGGTCTCTAAACAAAATCCTTCTTCCAGCATCAGAGAATGGGTGGGTAAGATGGAGAAAGAGCTTAGGCATAGAGAATCGCTCAGCCTATAACCATGTTTTGCATCTGTGTTATGATAGACATTTATAAAAGGCTATAAATTCAGTATGAGGACCACACAAGAGCCAGGCAGGGGATTAGAATAAGAGGGACAGAAAATTCTAGAATTGAAAAGACATCACATTAGTGCAAAAGAACATTATTGAGGACCTCCCTTTTGCCAGACACCAAGCTACAATAAAAGATAAGACATAGCCTTTGTCATCAAAATTTGCCTTCTAACAAGGGAAACAGGTACATGTCATTCAGCACAACAAGGTGCTGACTAATTTTGCTCAAGAGAAGTAGGGAGTCTTCATTGAATAGATAACATTTGAGTAGAGCCTTGACAAACAGTGACATTATCAGCAGGTATAAAAAGGGAAAGTGGGAATCATTGGTCAGGATGAGGCATTAGATCTGGAACCCAGGGTAACAATCCGAGCACCATCGAAGTATCAAGAAGAAAGGCAGAGGGACGTTGCTACTATGACTGATGCCCTGAAGTGGGGCCGTGTAGTGGGAAGACCCTCCCTCAACACTGTGCCAGCCATGGTGCTTCTTGGATGGGTGGTGATGCCAGATGGTGTGCACACATGCCGCTGGGTGTTCCTCTCTACTAACAGGGCACTAACTCTAATTTGAGAGGCAAAGTGCACACATGAAATCTCTTACCTTCTCAGAACTCCCTTGTAGCCAGGGATGGCTGTGGAGCTGAGTTTGGGCCTTTGAGATACAAGCAGAAGTTGCTCAGGGGGTATTCTGGAAGGCTCTTCAAAAAGGGATGACATCTCTGATTTCATATTGCCCTTCCATTTACAGAGATGGATGACCAGCTCATACCAGGATGGCAAAAGTCGTGTGCTGAGGATTGTAAAGCAGGAAAGGAGAAGGAGCCCCATTGGGCAGCGGCAATAGCTCTGGGCTGTCTACCTCAGACCCCTTGTTATGGGAAAGAAATAAACTTCTTATTTGTTTAAACCACTGTGACCTGGTTTCTACTAATGTGTAGAAATCCTGATTTTGGTACAGATGGCCTGTGGGGAAAAGTGAAAACAATCGAACAGAAAAGGAACAGCAAAGCGAGAATAGCTCTGTCTGGAAGTTCTACATCCTAAGAGCTGTGAGGAGGGGGCAGGGGGACTTTCAAGATCTTCCCAAGTCTGTACTTTTCCAAGGGTTCCAGTTTTTTTTTTTTTCAAATTTTATTTTTTTATGTTCATTTATTGGTACATTGTAATTATACATTTGGATATATGTCAGGGTATGAACATCATACATGCACACATTGCACATTTAGCCCTTTGTTTTATTTTTTCCTTTGCTATTGAGGAATTGTGCATTCTTAGAATACCCATCCATTGATCAATCAAATAGGTATTTCCTGTTCCCTTGCTATGTGTCAGGCATTGTGCTGGATGTCAGGGTCACACACACACACACACACACACACACACACA
>PVJS01033057.1:0-22395 GCA_004027185.1 Glis glis | reverse complement strand
GATCCTCTGGTCTCCGCCTCCCAAAGTACTGGGATTACAAGCGTGTGCCACCACACCCGGCTTATTCTTTATTTTGAAACAGGGTCTCACTAAGTTGCGGAGGGCCTCACTAAGTAGCTGAGGCTGGCCACAAACCTGTGATCCTCCTGTCTCAGCCTCCCAAGTACTGGGATTACAAGCATGCGCCACCATGCCCGGCTGACCCTTCTTAATTAAGGGTAATGAAGAAAAACTGTATGTGAAGGGCACATGGTGGATGAATTTCCTAATGGAACCAATTACTTTTTTTACTTGTCCTTAAAAAAATCCATTTGTGAATATAAGAAAACAAGCAAGCCCGGGCCCTACCACAGTCACATGTGGCACTTACCTTCTGCCCTGGGAAGATCCACCTGAATTCCACCTCCACGTCAGGCTCCCCTAGGACAGTGCAGAGCACACTGATGTCATCCCCGCCTCTCACTCTGTTTGAAGAGGCTGCAATGGTGGTTGACGGAGGGCCACTGGGCACTGGAGTGAGATGAGACCCATGAGTGAGTGTGGCACTGAAGACCGACCACAGACGTAACATTTCTGCCTTTCTTATGGCTTCCCAGCCAGCATCAGGCCCACCCTAGCCCACCACTTGATTTCCTTTGATGCCACCTCAACACGACCTCAGTGGCCCAGAATGGGGTAGTTATCCAGAACTCCCAGGTCCAGCCACCATGCTTATAATCAGGCGAGGAGGCTCAAAGGTCAGACCAAGGTCTTGTGAAGGAAACAAAAAGATGAGAGGAAGAAGGTACTTGAGGAAAGAGCAAATAGAACCTAATGAAGGCAGTTTTCATGGCGGCATCAAAAGGGATACACGCTTGTATCCCAGTACTTGGGAGGCTAAGACAGGAAGATCGCAGGTTCAAGGCCAGCATCAGCAACTTAGTGAGACTCTGTTTCAAAATAAAAAACAAAATAGGGCTGGGGGTGTAGCTCGGAGGTCCCCTGGGTTCAATCCCTAGTACCAAAAATAAATGAGGAGGGTGGTGTGTGGCTCTTCATCCTCAGGAAAAAAAAAAGAGGATAAAGTCTAAGTATATGGATAAGAAAGATGTTTCCAGGAAGGGCATGAGGCTGCCTGTGTGTGCAGTGCCTTCACTGTACAGCATTTCAGAAACACGTTTCTTTCTTAGGGTCAGTTCACTCAAGTATTTTGATGGCAGCCCTGAGCAAGGCATGCCAACAGCTAGAACCATAGGAGCAAACAAGACATATGGACTCTGGGCCCTCGGACCCTGCGTTCCAGTGGAAGGGAGATCCACTCAGCAAGCAGTTCCATGGTTCATTCACAACTTCGATTTCATTCAGAGCCACAGAGAAGCCCCATGTGATCTGAAAGTTCAGAATCGTCTGAGAGCCAGGAACTGCTTCCTTGAAGAAGCAATGTCTGAACTAAAGTTTCAGGGGTGAGCTTAAAAGACATGGATGGGAGAAGGGGGAGGCACTGCTGGCCAGGAATTCCTGTGTGCAAAACCTGTGAGGTGAGGTGGAGGTTGCTGCTGGTGGAGGAAGGCAGGGGAGGCTTTGGAGAGAGGGGGAGAAGAGCCAGATGGGCTGGTGAGGAGGGCAGAGGCAGGGCGGGTCCTGCGAGGACTGTCAGGCCACATGGAGGATTCTGACTGGTTCTAGGAGAAGAGGGAGCCTACGGAATGGTGTAATTGGAATTATAATCAATAGCAGTGTGGAAAATGGATTGGAGGGAGAAAAGGTGGACAGAGAGGAGCTCAGTTAGAAAGATATTCATACCAGTCCTGGGAGAGACAATGACAGCTTGAGCCCTCTTCACAGTGAGGATCGAGAGCCACAGTACCACTCAAAAAGGATTTAATGAAAGTCTAAAGGACAGCAGGGCGTGGTGGCACAAGCCTATAATCCCAGTACTTGGGAGGCTGAGACAGGCTAGCCTCAGCAACTTAGTGAGACCCTGTTTCAAAATAAAAAGGGCTGGGGGTGCAGCTCGGAGGTAGAATGCCCGTGGGTTCAATCCCTAGTAGGAAGAAGGAGGGGAGGGGAGGAGCAGCTAAAGCACGAGGAGGAGAAGGAGGCTGCACTTGGCTCCCAGCTGTGGTGCTGCGCTGGTAGATGCGGTGCCCTCACTGAGGCAGAGAACATGGGAGAACCGGGTCTGGAGAGGGCGACGCTGAGCTCAGTGATGGGCACATGGTAGTAGAGAGGCCCATGGAGCATCTAAGTGCCAACAGGCTCTCACACACCTGGGCCACAGGTATCATGAAGGCATCATTAGTAAGTAGACATGAAGCGGAGCCATGGTCCTGGGCCAGGTGGCCCTGGGAGAAATCAAGGTGTGACACGGAAGGGCACCTTGAGGAACGCCAACATTTAAAAGCTGATAAAAGGCAAAAAGCTGAGAAAGTGGAGCGACAAAGCGGAGCCAGGGAAGGTGGCTTTCGTGAAGGGAGGTGCAAGCTGGTAGAGTGAGGACAGGTGTCGCTGGCTGGGTTGTGTGCGTGGGAGTCCCCGGGGACCTTGGCAAGGGTGGGAGAGCCAACAAGAGCGGGCTGAGGAGCCTGTGGGAGGAAGGGAAATGGGACAGAGAGGGGACAGAGGAGCTCATTCGGGAATCTGGCTGCAGTGGAGAGGGAGAGTCTTAGTGATGGGCTGGAAGGTGGTCGAAGAGGGTTCAGTTAAATCCCTAGTACCACACACACACAAATGAATTGGTAACAGAGTATTAGTGGCCATGGCCTACTGAGTAAGTCCCACAGCTGAGAACCGGAGGCATTAGAGAACCCAGATTCTAATTTCGGAAAGCAGCTAGCTCAGGACCACTCATGTCCACAGGCTGCCTAAGAAGCCCCAGTTATAGAAGAGACTGCGCCCCCACACAGACCACTCACCCTGGTCTCAGAGAGGGGAAGTCATCTTGGAGGGACAGTAGCGCATGAAGACAACCCATTTCCTCTCCCCACTAAAAGGGATGGGGAGGGGTGCTCTATCCCGGAAGCTGGGGGTGGGGAGGCCAAGGAGCACTAGTCAAGGAAGGGAGGCAGCGTGTCCTCTGTGTCGTCTGCTCACTGGCCTGCCCTTCTGCTGTCACCCAGGGCAGAAGAGCTCTAGGAGAGGTGGGAGGGTGGGGCTGCGAGGAGGCAACAGCGCCTGCTCTAAGTTTCTGGTTGCCACAAGCTCCCTACTCAGGGGATCAGAGGGACAGAGAGACTTAAGGGCTCCAGTCCTTCTGAGACCACACTGCAGCTGGATGCAAGGAAATGCGTGCAAACCGGGGAGGCCTGCAGCTGAGGGACCAGAGGAGGAGGAAGCCACATGGAAAGAGGGGCCTTTGGCACCCAGGGGGCATGTGTAGGGTGGGTACCTTCCCGTACAAGAGAAGTGTGCGAGCCACGGCCTGTCCCCAGTGAGCTCATAGACAACCAGCCAGGTCAGCATTTGCTACCAGGGGACAACCACCTCTGGGCTCCAGCCTTCCTCCTCCCTCCCCTGGGATGGTGTTAAAGTGAGGAAGGGACAGGAGAGGAAGTAAGCTTCCTCTCCACCACGCTGCTGGGTTCACAGTGCAGCCTGCGTGATAGTGGGGAGAACCCGAGCAGGCTCCGGATTAAGTTTAGGGCTCAACTATTAAATGAGCAGCCTTAGAAACCAGAGCAAGGCTTACTAACCCAAAGTGCCTGTTGGATGTGAAACTGGACTTAGCTATCAGTAATGGACCTCACAACCCTTAAGAAAGGGGGTTTCAGCACTGCAGAGCTGATAGAAATTACTAGGGCAAAAAGCATTTCGTGTATGCTGCACTGCATTGAAACCCCTCCCTCAAACCGTCACATTTAAAAAGCCAGTTCCATTTTGAACAGAGAGATTTGGTCATGCTTCAGTTCTATTAGGAGGAAGGAGTTTGGCCAACTGGAAGCTAACGAGGCAGCAGCAATTGAGGACTCCAGGTTTGCAGTAAACATTTGGAAAGTTGAAGAGACTAGAAAAAGATGCAGGGACACCAGGCAGTGGGGACTGGAGGCTGGGTTACCTAGCGACAGCATCTATCCACCTGTGGGAACTTCTGGCAGCCTTCAGCTCTCTGGGTACAGGCATGGAGAAGGGGTACTTGTGTTCCCCTAGGAGGGCGTGTTTCCTGGACAGGTGAGAGGAAAATGCGGAGGGCAAGGAGTTCTGGGCACCGGCAGAGTAGTGAAGGGAAAGCCCTAGAATCCAAGCCAGGTGGGTGGGGAGGGTGGGAGAGCCCTGGGAATAGTGGGGGGGGGCAGAGTATTAGTGCAGAAAGTGTCACTGAGTCAACCTGGAAAGACAGGAGCCTGTGGCTGGAGCTGGGGGTCAGACTGGGGGATTCCTATGTGGAGCAGTTGTGGTTGCTGCTATATTGAAGTTGTGACTGAGGGAGGGTGTGTCTGAGGTAGAATGGAGGAGGTGGCCAGCGGCTTCCAAGTAGATAGTGAAGTCACCCTGAAAATGCGACGATGGGGAGAGAACACTGAGCCAAGACTGGAATCATCAGTGAATGGCTGGGAATAATGGAAAGGAGTCGAGAAGGTGGTGGTGCCACAGGCACACTACAGGGAAGAGGGTCCCAACAGAGGCTGAGAGGATGAGGGTCAGGATGAGAGAACAGGCACAAGATGGACACAACCTTGAAATGGGCAGTGGGCAGTGTGCAGTGCACCTGGGAGACAGCAGATTTTAGTTCAACAAATGAACTGAGAGGGTGTTCTAAGGGGAGGCTGGAGATAAAGGGGACTTGCTAATCAAACTCAGTGGCAAATTAGTGCAGCCACTATGGAGAACAGTATGGAGGTTCCTCCAAAGACTAGGCATGGAACCACCATATGACCCAGCAAACCACTCCTCAGTATCTTTCCAAAAGAACTAAGGTCAGAATACTATAGTGATCCATGCATACCCATGTCGATAGCAGCACAACTCACAATAGCCGAGGTATGGAACCAGCCTAGGTGTCCGTCAACAGATGAGTGAATAAAGAAAATGTGGAATATATACAAAATGGAGTTTTACTCAACCATAAAGAACAAGATTATGTCATTTACAGGAAAATGAATGGAACTAGAAAACATCATGCTAAGTGAGATCAGCCAGACTCAGAGAGTCAAGGGATGTATGTTTTCTCTCATATGTGGAAGCTAGAGAGAAAAAAGTTAAATAAATATGAACTTTTAAAATAAATAAATATGACCTTATGAAAATAGAAGGGAGACCAGTAAAGTTGAGAAAGGGGATCAGGGGGAGGGGAGAGGGAAAAGAAAGATTCTGGAAAATGAAATTGATCAAATTATGTTATGTGCATGTATGAATATATCACAATGGATCCCAATATTATGTACAATCATAATGCACCAATTAAAAAGTTAACACACACACACACACACACACACACACACACACACACACACACACAGAGGCAATACCAGAGCCAACTATAGAGGGACTTGGAAAGGAGTAGAGAAATGGTTGGATCAGAGTCAGGGCAAGGAACCAGAACATTCTAGAAGTGGCAGTGCAATAGAGGAGCTATAAGAACAACATTCTGAGCCTCCTTATTTTACCCATAAGTAGGGAACAGCAGTACCTGACATGGACAAGACAGAAGTGACTAAAATCCGGGCCCTGTGGGGCAGCAGGCTTACCCTCTACGTAGAGCAGCTGGTACTTGACAGAGATCTGAGACTTGCCCCCCGCCTCCGCCTTGCAGTAGACCACCCCCTGGTGGTCAGAATGAGGCTGCAAGTACACAAAGCCTCTCTTCATGTCGTAAATGATGTCCGTTCCATTGGCCACGATTTCCTTGGCGGGGAACTCCCTGTGCAGAGTGACTCTGGCCGACAGCACAGTCACTCGACAAGGAACCACAGCCTGTCTATCTGGGTTCAGGTAGACGACGTCAAAGTAACTGGGAGAAGGCACAAAGAGTTCTCCTTTCTCTGCAAAGGGGAAGACAGGCTTGTTTACTTGAGAAACTGCGGTAAGAGCACGGTAAGGATTCTAACACTCGGTCACTGACACTTGGCATGTTCTCAGAGGTGATTGTGGGGACCCCATATCTTCCTCTCTTGCTTCTTGGCCATGAGGTGAGCGGTTTTGCGCTGCCACATGCTCCCCCACCCCATGACATGACTGGCCACAGGTCCAAAGACATGGGGTCCATTGATCATGGAATGGAACCTCCAAAACTGTGATCCCAAATAAACCTTTTATCTTTGTAAGTTAATTATCTCGAGCATTTTGTTATAGTGACGGGAAGCTAACACACTTCCTATCTCCTTAAAAGACACAAAAAAAGCATTTGAGGTTCAAGTCCAATTCAGACCCATGGATCATCACACTGGAAGTGGGGCAGAAGACTAAATTTCCTAAATTTAAGAGCAGTTTTTAACCTTGGAACAAAATGCTGCTTGTGTGTGGAGAAAATTAGCCCCACAGGCTAGTCAGTAACTGCATTTCTCAGCACCCGAGAGTCCCCTGGGAGGCCCAGCACTGTGACAGCGCGGCATCCTCACTCTGTCTTGCCCCAGCTCAGCAGACCTGGTATCTGCCAAGGTTAGTGGGCGGGAATGGAGCAGGGGCGGAGGAGGAACCTGCTGGGCCTGGGTCTGCCTCCGCTCGGCCGCCATCTGGCCAAGCACCTTCAGCCAACCTCCCCTGTTCCCTCTGCCAGGGTCCTTAATATTTTTATCTTACAGAAATAGGAGAAATGAGAACTGGCTCACCCATACTGTCCCTAGTACAGCTAAAGGACTCTGAGTTAGGCTTTTTATTTTGTTTTGTTTTTGTTCATGTGTGTGTGTGGTTTGTTCATTTGGCATGACGCATTAAATCTTTTGTTTTCTGGATCATTCTGTGAGGGAATATTACAGTAATTTCTAAGAGAACTCATTGGGACTAATCACACCACAACACTTGCTAAATTGTTTCCTGTGTTTTCCTTGCAATATTTCTGAAACACATAATTATTCTTGGCTTCCTCCTCCGATAGCCTTCTGTGCTGCCGTTGTATGATGGTTTCGGTTAGGCACAGGATTCCTGAAAGCAACAGCAAGTGGCTTCGTGGGCCAAGAGGTCTCCAATTCAGAATACCAAGTTCGCTAACATGGAAGTCCTTCGTCCTGTCTCTGAGTTAGAAAGAGAATGTCAATGCTCAGAGATTGTCCACCACCACAAGGCTTTGTATCAACCAGACTAGGTGATTTGTGCAACTTTATGATAAATTGACTTTCAGGCTTAGGCAAGGGGCATCTTTGTAACGTGTTCACACAGAGTAAGTCTACATGGCCTTGGATTTGTTACTTAATCTCTCTGTGCTTTAACATCCTCATTTATAAAGAGAAAAATCTGGAGTAGATAATAATCAAAGGGATCTTTTTAGCAAAACACTAGGATCTTATGATTGTAAGATTATAGAGGCAACTTTTGTCTTAAGGATTTGCTATCTGGAACGAATGATGAGCAAAGCCAATAGAATTAGTAAACAATTTATTTTTTTTGTGCGTGGTGCTGGGGATTGAACCCAGGAGCATACTACCTCTAAGCTACACCCCCAACCCCATTTCATTTTTTTATTTTGAAACAGGGTCTCACCAAGTTGCTGAGCCTGGCCGTGAACCTGCAATCCTCCTGTCTCGTCCTCCCAAGTTCTGAAATTACAGGCATGTGCCATCACGCCTGGCTAAACAATCTAATTTTAGAACACAAAAATGGTGCCTTACTTTGTGTACTATAATGCATACTTCGAAATAAATGACCCTACCAGTTGCTTTTGTTTTTGTTTTTTCGAGAAAGTATCTTGCTGTGTTGTCCAGTCTGGCCTCGAACTTGTGATTCTCCTGCCTAAGCCTCCGGAGTAGCTGGGATTACATGCATGCACCACCGCACCCAGCTGTCTGCCAGTTGTTTTAAAAATATGTTTGCGGCCGGGTGTGGTGGCGCACGCTTGTAATCCCAGTACTAGGGAGGCGGAGACCGGAGGATCCAGGTTCATGGCCAGCCTCAGCTACTTAGTGAGGCCCTCCGCAACTTAGTGAGACCCTGTTTCAAAATAAAAGTATAAAAAATAGGGCCGGGGGTGTAGCGTGGAGGTAGAACGCCTCCGGGTTCAATCCCCGGTACCGCAAAAAAATATATATATATGTTTGCAGGGCTGGGGGTGTAGCTCAATGGTAGAGCACTTGCCTAGCATGTGCAAGGCCTTGAGTTTGAACCCCAACACCACACACAAAAAAAACCTGTGAAAAACTGTTAGCAATTCTCCTGACACTACAAGCTATGCTAACTGGTGTCTGTCTGTCTATCTATCATCCCCCACTACCTTGTCCTTTAAAGGGTTCAAGATGTTAACATTGGGACCTAAGTCAGACAAAACAGGGTTTGACTCCTTACTCTGTCACTACAGGTCATGGAACACCAGACAAGTCATCTTGCCTTTTTGACTCTCAACGTTGACATTAGTATTTCTTTTCTTTTCTTTTTTGCGTGCGAACACACACACACACACACACACACACACACACACACATATATATGAGAAATCAGAAACTTCCTTCTACAGAAAACAAGTGTGTTGAAGTTTATTTTTTAAATTATAGGTTACATATATCACCTGCAACTCTGTTTATGTCTACTCGTGTAACATATTTCTTTAGGAAAACTAAATGAATGGGATTTTATAGTTCTGAAAAATAGTCTATAAACTAAAATCCTAATTACAGGAAACTCAGTACTTAATTAAGTACTTATTAATGTGGTTTTCCTACATATGAAAATTATTGCCCAAGTTTTTCAGTACAAGGAAGACCTCCTGCTGGTATGTTCTCCTTTATCTGTCTGGGTGGTGGTTACATGTGTCTGTTCCTTCGAGGATAATTTATGGAGCTGTATACTTAGGATCTGAATGTTTTTATTTATGTATGCTATACTTAAATCAAAAGTGAGAGAGAAGAAAATCCCTTTAGAGCCTCTCGAATAAAGATGAAAGAGGAAATATATGTAGCAGTTGCTTAATCAAACACCGCACAGAGCGACAACAGTCCGCCCCCATAAGAAGCTTCCCAGTGTTTTCAATCCACCTCTAGGAAACATACAGACATAATGGATGACAGATGTTTCTCCACATGGGAAGCTGGGAAGCATATGTTCTGACAGATTCCAGAGCCAATAGCAGGAACCTCAGCTTCTGTAACAGCTCATCTTGTTTTTCCAAACCCACCCACACCTGTAGAGACATTGCCAAACCCTATACTGAAAATCCAAATGGACTCTGAGCTTAGTGTTCAGGAGTTTTAAAAAAATAACCCAACACATTTGTTCACATCCCTTTTTGATCCAGGCTTCTTGAAGTTAATATATTTAAGCCCTCCTTTGGTGCACAAAAGGACTTCAGTAAATTAAGAAAGAGGACCCACCCACAAAATTCAAAGACAGCCCATAAACCTAAAAGGACGTTTTGCTCAAGTGAAGGCTTCAGTTCAAAACCTTGGCCAATACTTTGGGAAGACATGACAGGAAGTGCTAATCTCAACGAGGAATCTTCATTCTGCAATTTGAAATATGACATGCACCCTTGTCTTGGGTAATAGGCCCTCATTTGTTTTAACTGGTCGATTTTTCCACTGCCGCTTTGCAGTGCGGTATAATACAAAGGGCAGGTGGACAATCTGTGTAGCGTATACCAAAATGAGGATCCAAAGGATTGCCTGTGAAAAACTGTTAGCAATTCTCCTGACACTACAAGCTATGCTAACTGGTGTCTGTCTGTCTATCATCCCCCACTACCTTGTCCTATAAAGGGTTCAAGATGTGAACACTGGGACCTAAGTCAGACAAAACAGGGTTTAACTCCTTACTCTGCCACTACAGGTCATGGAACGCCAGACAAGTCATCTTGCCTTTTTGACTCTCAATGTTGACATTAGTATTTCTTTTCTTTTCTTTTCTTTCTTTCTTTCTTTCTTTTTTTTTTTTTTTTTTGTGTGTGTGGTCCTAGGGATTGAACCCAGGGGCATTCTACCTCTGAGCTACACCCCCAGTCCTATTTTTTATTTTTATTTTGAAACAGGGTCTCGCTAGGTTGATGAGAGTCTCACTAGTTGCTGAGGCTGTCCTTGAACCTGTGATCCTCCTGTGTCAGCCTCCCAAGTACGGGGATTACAAGCATATGCCACCACACCCGACTTGACATTAGTATTTCTAATACAGACATAATAAAATAGCTTTGGTTCATTTCCTAGGGAGGTCATTGAAATGAAATGAGACATGTGTGCTTCCAGAATATAACATGCCCTGCCAATGCTCCTTGCCAGAAAGGAGCTATTGGGTAGGAAGAGGAAATATGTGTGATGTCACTAAAGCATCAATGGCCAGAGCATAAGCTCTTTCAGGTCATAGGCATAAGTCTAGGTCTGAAAGGCAGATGGATTCCGGATGCAGACGAATCCCATAAAACCTCTGTCTAGACATTAAGGAAAGATTCTGGCTTCATCTAAATGCCTTGGACAACAACAGCACCTGGAGGTGGAATTTGCAAGATTCTTTAAAGCTGTTCCTGACCTTTGAACCTGTTGAACTTCATCTCCCCAGCTTCAGAGCTCAGAGAGCTCTTCTTCAGAGGGAGGAGGCTTGTGGGGGAGGGGGGAGCACTCTGCAATACCTGTCTCTCAAAAGTATAAGCTCCAGCTGGGCACGGTGGTGCATGGCTGAAATCCCAGTACTTGGGAGACTGAGACAGGAGGATTGCAAGTTCAAGGCCAGCCTCGGCAACTTAGTGGGACCCTCAGCAACTTAGCGAGACCCTGTTTCAAAATAAAAAATAAAAAGGACTGGGGGTGCAACTCAGAGGTAGAATGCCCCTGGGTTCAATCCCCGGTACCACACACATACACAAAAAGTGCAAGGTCCACCTTCCACACACATACCTGGCACTGCAGAGGAGGAGGAGGAGAATTCTCCACTTTCACCTGCCTGCTTTCAGTTACCCATTTAGGCTCAGAGACTGGGGCTGAAGCCACAGAGCTACAACCCTTGGGAATCCTGACCCCTAAACTTCAGCTCATGATACACATAAAAACAAACACAAGGAGGTCTTCAGCAAAGCTTCCTTGTGACTTTAGAGGTTCTAGAAAGGAGGTCATCATAGGTTCTGAGAGCACAATGATGAAGTCAAAGCAGGGCTATCCAATAGAACTTTCTGCAAGTTCTATTTGGAAATGCCCTCTGTCTGTGCCCTCTGTCCAGGACCACAGCTACTAGCTATAGGTGGCAATTGAGCCCTTGAAATGTGGCAAGTGTAGCCGGGCATGGTGGCACACGCTTGTGATCCCAGTACTTTGGGAGGCGGAGACCGGAGGATCCGGGTTCGTGGCCAGCCTCAGCTCTCTCTCTCTCTCTTTCTTTCTCTCTCTCTCTCTCTCTCTCTCTCTACTTAGTGAGGCCCTCCGCAACTTCGTGAGACCCGGTTTCAAAATGAAGTATAAAAAATAGGGCCAGGGGTGTAGCGCGGAGGTAGAACGCCCCTGCGTTCAATCCCTGGTATCGCAAAAAAAAAAAAAAAATGTGGCAAGTGTGACTAAGGAAATGAGTTTTTAATTTAATTTAACTTTAATTAATACTCAGTTATATTTGAGTGGCCACATGTGCATCATGGCTACCATATTGGACAGGGCAAGTACAGATCCTGTAACTGGACAGTTCTGCGTTCAAATCCTAGTACTACCACTTACTTACTGTGTGACCTTAAGAATCTATTTCTCTCTCTAAACCTCAACTTTCCGGGAACATCTAAAAATTTAAAAATGGAAATGATACTCAGACTTATGCTGAAGGGCTGTTGCAGGACTTACATAAAATAACTGATGTAAGACACTTGGCTCAGAGCCTGCACACCGAGGGCTCTTAGTGTTATCATTTGCTATTCGGCATGTGGTTGGAACCCTCAGTTCTGGGCCAAGTCCAGACGTGTGAAGAGTTCCACCAGTGCACCAAACATGTTACCTGTAAAAAAGATGTAGGTGGAGCCCGTTTTGGACTCATCCCTCCTGCAGATGTAGCCATTGCAGAGCTGTCCCCAGCAGCTGAACTCGCCTGTGTCGGCCGCGGTGGAGTTGACCAGGGTCAGCTGGCCGTAGCGCTCGTGCTGCTTCACACTATGAATACAAGAGACGAGAAGTCAGGGCAGGTCAGAGCCGGCCAGGGCCTTCCAGCCACCACTCTGCTCTGTGTTCTCAGATGTAAACACCCCAGTGACTCCGGGCGGGCTTGATGTGCTCCTTCTCAGAGGGCACAAAGCAATGCAAGAGTACGTTTGAGGGGATATGGAGTGGGGTGGGGTGGGGAGGCAGAGAAAAGCCTTTCCTAAAAGGAAATAATAAATGACAACTGTGTTTTCCAAGGGGAGGAAATTCTCTTTGGTTTCAGAACTGGGGGTTTCTTTAAGTAAGATCATGGTGCATTAGCAGCCCAGCCTCAGAAGCTCAGCCAAAAAGCCCTGGGCTGGGGTTTCACTTGCAGCCACTGTTTCTAATGAGTTCTCTTAAAATCAAACAGCAAGAATGAAAGCACACAGCTTTATCCAATATCCAGACTCCTTTTCATCAATAAGGGTAAGTCTCTGAATGTAAGCTTGGAATCTTAGAGATGCTACATTATCATATTTTAAACAATCTTTCCTTCAGGGAAAAGATGGATTGGCTGCTACGATGCTGAGCCCCAGGTATACCACCCACCTCTGGTAAAGGGCCAAGAGCATTTAGACCTTTGGGCTTTTTTTTTTCTCTATACTTGCAAATCCTTCAATTCTTTTTTGAAATCAATAGAGACATTTTAGTTATTATCAACCGTAGTATTGGCCAATTATCATGGCAACTCATTGGATAATATTGTGACAAATCCAGATGTATCATCCTTGCGATGGGTGCTCCCATGAGACTTATGAGTCTCAGCATGTGGTGATAGCAAAAGAAACAGTTTTCATCTGAACTCATCTCAAATATCCAAGTGTTTCACTCCTCTGAGATCCACATACTTTTCTGATATAGTCGAGATTCTCCTGTTTCATCTCTCAGCAATATCGGCCTGGTCTGTCATCAGGTTAAATTTAGCACACGCAGAATGGTTGGTGGGTCCTAAACACAACCCTCTTCTAGTCCATGGCCGAATAGCTTGTTGTGCCGCCAGTCCTGCCAGAGGCGGCTCTGTACTCCCACTCTGTCAACTGCCTCCTTTAAACTGGACGGAAATCTCTCCTCCCTCAGGAAGCTTCTAATTACAATAGACTCTCAGGAATCTCCCCACGTTCTCCTAATGAAGTAAGTGGCTCCCTTGTTCTCTGCCACTCGGATACCCCTGGCTTCCTGTTATTACACTAGAGGGTAATAAGGGAAGGAACTGAGCCATATTTGTTTCATATTCCCTAAGCAACAAATCTGTGCAGGGTACACAGTGAGGATTCCCTAAAAACAAGTGAATTGAAATGAAATCGAACCACAGAGTTGGAAATGGAAAAAAAATCTTGAAAAGCAGGCATCCTGCTCTCTATTTTGCAGACGCTGTAGTTGGGTCTGGAGTGTCCTCCAAAGGCCCATATGTTAAAGGCCTGGTCCCCAGCCTACGGTGCTCCTGGGAGGTGGTGAAACCTTTGAGAGGTGGGGCCTAGTGGGAGCTCTTAGGTCACTGTACGTAAGCCCTGTAGGGGACAGCGAGACCCCAGCCCCTTCTTCTTCCTCTTCGTCCACTTCAGCTTTACTCCACCATGTGCCATCCATAGGCAATCACCATGATGCGCCATCACAGGCCCACAGCAATGGGGCCACTCGGGGACTGCAACCTCCAAAACTGAAAGCTGAAACACTTTTCTCTTTGCCGATATTTTATAGTAATAGAAAGCTAACTGACAGCAGATGAGGAAACTCAGTTTCAGATGTCAGAAGGGACTTCCCGAGACCCACAGCTGGTGACCAACTGAGCTAGTCTTCCTAACTCACTTAAGTATGGACTTAATACACACTCATTAGATAAGAAAACACATATAAAGCACTTCATGTAATGTCTGGTTCGATGTATTATCCTAATTGTTTGTAATTACACATAATGACAGATTAAGAGTAATTATTGTGAATACTAAATGACAAGCAATATACACCCAATGTTATGGAGAGTTGGCAGAGCAAATAAAAAGCAGAAAGTCTAAAGGAGATTACAATCTGGTTAAGGAATTAAAATTAATATGCACAAAAGAAAATAACTAAAGGGGTTCCCACAACAATATGACAAAAATTCTGAAAGGGACTCCTCACCATGGATTGAAGAGGTTGAAGGTAGCTTGAAGGAGGAGGTGAGCCACACTGGATTTTTAAAGGAAGAGGAAGGAGTAGGAACAGCAAGGGGACAGAGAGAGCGGGCATAGCTCACGCGCTCAAGAAATCATAAGCCAGGTTGCAGGACCTGGTCTGCTATGTTACCTGCTGCAGCCTTGGTGTGCAGTGGGCAGAAGGAACCCAGTATTGACTTGGGGGTTCCTCTATCAATTACAGAGTGAGACAGAGCAGGGGTTTGGGGGAAGAGTAAGAAGGATGCATGGTTACTCACCAAGCAGCAGGGACCAACCCTCAGCTTGGGAGGTGGGAAGTGAAGGGACCGCCATAGCTGGGCTTGGGCAGAGAAAACAGGAGTGGGAAAGTAAGGAAGAAGAGGGAGAGCCTGGAATGCTGCTGCCATCGCTGCATTAAGGAGCAAGAGGCCTGGGGCCGAGGGCCTGGGTTAAAGGGTGACACTGGAACCTAAGCAGATACAAGGCTGGAGAGATTTACAACAGATGGGGTAGAAGGGGTAGAAGAAAGGGATGCATCAGGAATAACCACTCAATGTGTATTCCTGTGTCAGAAAGAATGGGGCTGTAGTGGACTGGAATAGAATAGTCAGGAGGTGAAAGAAGATTTGAGAGGGCAAAAATAATAGATTCACTATGGGAGATTTTGAATTTGTGGTCAGATGTGGGTCATTTAAGTATTATGTCCTATGGGCAGTTGGAAATACAGGTCTGGCACAAAGGAGATAAAACAGCAGTAGATTTGTATTTGGGCGGAGTCATCCACATAGGGGTAATAGAAGCCAACAGAATGAAGAAACTTCAGAGGAGTGGACTAGAAGATGTTGAGGGCAAAATCAAGGGAAAAGAAGTTGTGGATAGAGGGGAGAGGGATCAGGAAAGATAATCCAAGGAGGTCACAGGAGAAAGACTCAAGAAATGGATAGTGACAGAATCAGATGCCTTGAAGAGAGATTTGTCACACACACTCACCACTGCATTTGGCAGAATAAAAGCCTCAGGCAATGATCAAAATAATCAATTTCAGTTGTAAGGGTCTGGATTTTAGTAGATTAAAAAAATGGCAATGGCAAAGGGTAGAGAAAATGGGGATGGAGGTCCACATGTGAACCATGCTATCTGGCCACATTCCAGTAGAGCTCAAAACTAGGGTACAAGAGCAGAAGGGAATCAGTGAACTCACTGAGCACCTTCTCTGGGTCCGGCATTTGCTTGTATTATAATGATAGAAAGTATAAGATGCCATTCCTACCAGAAAAGTAATCAGCACATAAAACCAACACCTGGGAATAACCTTCCTACCAGCAAATCCCCATGCTGTATCTTTAGCAGGATTGGGGGTGGAAGGAAGGAAATGCACTGGAAAACAGTTCTGCATTTTTCCACCCCCTCTTCTATGCAAACCAAGTAAAACAGGAAACAAATTATTTATCAGGATTACAGTTTAAATACCTGGGTTTAAAATACCTATTTCTACTAAGGGTCTTGCATAGTCCAAGCAGCAGGATGCCCAAGGGGTCAGGATATGGCCCAAGGCCTCTGAGGCTCAGGTTGTGAGCCCCATAGAGCCACTGCTTGAAGGAGATGCTTCATCCAGAGACCTTTCCTTTCTCTTTTAACCACTGGACAACATCCGTGGCGATGGCAGAAGTGGAGGATATGAAGTTTGAGTGGAGCAAATAGAGGACAAAAGTGCCAGAAGAAGGTAGAATAAGATCAAAAGAATCCAGGAGTGGTGGCCCACACCTGTAATCCTAGTACTTGGGTGGCTGAGACTGGAGGCTCGCAGGTTCGAGGCCAGTCTTGGCAACTTAGTGAGAGACCCTGTTTCAAAATTAAAAATAAAAGGGGCTGGTGGTATAGCTCAAAGGTAGACTGTCCCTGGGTTCAATCCCCAGTACCACCCCCCGAATCGGAAGAATTTATATTAACTAAAGAAGCTCCAATCACCCCAACATATTGGTTCATCTCTAGCCAAGTGATGGACAAGGCCAGAATCTAAAATTGAAGTGTGTGTGTGTGTGTGTGTGTGTGTGTGTGTGTGTGTGTGTAAGAGGGAGAGAGATTAAAAAAAATCTTCCAATGGGCTCCTATAACCTTTGCAAACAGGATCCTGTTCCCATCAGCGGAGGTCTAAAGCTCCTGCACTCTGCCCATCTCACTTTCTTCTTCACGTGGCCCAAGTCATGGGATGGCACAAAAAGGATGCTGACAGCTCCCAAGGTTAGGGACCACTGTGCCGCTTACCTGAGGTGGTGACCAGGTAACAGTGGCGGGATTCCCCTCCCCGACTCTGCAAGCCAAGGGCAGAGAGTGAGCTTTGGGTTATAAGGTAATTATTCATTAGTCCCATAAATGCTTCCTGAATGCAAATTAAACGGGAGTAGAGAGGAGGGACTCGAAGGCGCCTAGGCAGTTCTCTGCTCTCAGGTGCCCCTCCAGCAAGTGCCATGGGAATTCCAGGAGGGTAGCCAGGGAAAGCTTCAAGGCCAAGAGGGACTTGGGAGAAGAGAAGGACTTCATTCCAAGGGAAGGAGATCTTGTGAAAGAAAAAAGAAAGCTGGGTGAACAACAAAGAGAGGTTGACTGGAACACACGGTGGCTGGACTGTGGCGAGAGGCGGTAGCCACCTAAAACTTAAGATGGCAGACTTTAGAGCCACCTGGCCAGATTCAAACCCCAGCTCTGCTCTGACCTTTAGACCCTTTCCCACCTTCCACCGTCTGGTTACACCTACCTCTTCAGACTTTTAGTAAACACAATTATTAATAACTAACCCTTATGGAGTGCTGGGCATTGAGCTAAACCCTTCACATAAGCTCAAAACTTAGCACAGCGTCCAGCAGTGAGGAAGTGCTCCGTGCGTTTTAGAGGTTGTCATCATTATTATGGTACCTTTTATTCTTACAAACATATAAGCATGGAGGTGCTGTTTTTCTCTTTTTACTAATGAAGACACTGAAACTTAGAGAAGTAAGTTTTCCAAGGTCCCCCAGCTAGTAAGTGGCAAAACATCACTTGAGCCTCACACAGCCCTGTGAGGGCGATGCTGTCATTATCTCCAGGTCGTAGGGGAACAATCCACAGCCAGAGAAGTTGAGTTACGTTCTAGATGCTATGCAAGAAGAGCTCGAGCCACCAGGGAACTGGAAGCACAGTTTAAGTAACTTTCTCAGGGCCACTCAACTATTTGAACCCAGCTTTCCTGCCTTAGACACTCTGTGTCACCTCTGTTGACACAAAACGAATTCATAAAATATAAGGTAAAAAGACACAATTAAATATCCTCCTCACTCATTTAAAAATTAATTTTGTTATCTTCTACCACATGCAGGGAACCATGCCAAGAACTGGGGTAGATAAAGACTGGTGGGTATTTGCTGGTCCAAGTTTAAGTGTTTGTAGAGGGCCTGTACTTACTCTAAGTCTCGTTTTAAGAATGTGTCAGGAAAGAATGGTGCCATGATTTGCTGGGAAAGGAGCCATCTGAACAGACCACAAATCCTGGGAAACAGACAGTGGGCAAAACATATTGGAGCTGTCACCATTTACATTTTTAAAAAAGAAAGAAAAAAGAAATATGTATGAGAACTCATAGAGAACCAAGCATGTGAACTAAGGAACTTCAAAGCAAATATAGTTCCACTATCAGAAATTAGGCTGGAATCTAATCAATTTATCTATCATCTATTTATCTATATGTCTATCTAATTATCTATCATTCATCTATCATCTATTACTGATCTATTATCCATCATCTATCTATATCCAGGTTTGAGTGGTATCCAAGAAACTGCTCCAAACTCCTTCAACATAACTACAGTATTTCTATTCCAACAACGAGATATGCTAATGTGTGTGAAACGAGATGCGAGGTCTTCCCACTACAATGACTTCTGCCAATTCTCCTGCATTATTGAGAAAGAAGTGACACTAGGACCCCTCCTGCCCTTTCACAGGAGAGCACACACTCGCTGTCCTCCGGACCCTGCCAGCCTGTCTTATTTCTCCCAGTCCTTTCCTTTGCACTGACCGGACTCTGAGCACCATGCAGGATGTCCCCTTGCCCCTTCCTTCCAAACTTCCAGCCTGCTGATGCCATCATCTTTTTGCCTCTCTGTCCAGCACATCTGGCTTCTCAAGGGAAAGCTCCTCTTCCTCCCCAGAAGTCTCCCACATTCTGTAAAAACGAGGAGTGGACATCCCTCTGACTCCACAACTCCAAACCAGACCTGACACCCCAGGGATTCACCCAACAGGGAACCCCATCCGGCCACATAGAATATCTTCACCTAGAATAACGTCAAATGCTTGGAGCCTGGGGCCCAACAGTTCCACTTGTACAACAGATCACTGCTACCTGGATGTTAGCTGTGCAATGACAGTAGAACACAGGACAGAATTCAAGAGTCCAAGAGACCCAAGATATTTAGTTATAGCCATAATAACATAGAAAAGTATTCATGATATATTAGGGGGAAAGTTAATCATACAAGTGCGTATACATTTTGATATAAATTTTTTACATGTAAAAATAAACCTGGAAGATTCTTCTCTACTGAGTTAACAGTGTATCTTGGGATTTTCAGTGCATTCTGTCTTCTTTTCTCTTGCCTATAGTTTTTAAGTTTTTTTTTTTTTTCTGAGGTACTGGGGATTGAACCCAGGGGCATTCTACCTCCAAGCTACACACACGCAACCCTTTAATTATTTTTTTTTATTTTGAAACAAGGTCTCACTAGTTTGCTGGGAGTTTCACTACATTGCTGAGGCTGGCCTCGAACCTATGATCCTCCTGTCTCAGCCTCCCAAACACTGGGATTATACGTGTGGGCCACCATGCCCAGCTAGTTTTTAAGTTTCTAAAATAAATGAGCATGTATTGTTTTGCAATAAGAAAAACTACAATAAAAGCAGAACAAGTTAAACCATTTTCTTGCAAAACTGCAGAGCAGGTGCTCTATAAATGTGTACATGTGGATGGCTCATGTGTACTTCGGTACCATCTTTTTTAGAACAGAAATTTCCTACAGGCAGGACCAGCAGGAGTTCTTTTGGAGGCTTAAAAACAATCCAGGCTATCTTTTTTTTTTTTTTTTTTGGTTGGGGGAATTGAACCCAGGAGCTTTCTACTTCCAAGCTATACCCCCAGTCTTTTTTGTTTCTTATTTCAAAACAGGGTCTTTTAAACTGCTGAGGCTGGCCTCTAACTGGCAATCCTCCTGTCTCAGCCTTCCAAGTACTGGGATTACAGGAATGTGCTATCACACCTGGCTCAGGATATCATTTTATGCTCCTTAATAAAAAGTAATACCCATTGAAGTGTAAAAAAATAATTCAGAGTGCAGCCTGTGTTCTCCCCTGGCTCCAACACGTGTGGACCACCTCAGCCTGCGCACCCTCTGCAGCTTACCCCCGCCTCCCAAACTCCCAGGTCATAGTGGGCCTTCCTTCCTACTTACTGGACACTCTATCTTACCATGTAGAATAAACTCATCAGCACTTCTGAGTGGGTAAAATGAGAAAAAAGATCTCCCAGCTCTGCTCAGCTGAATAACCACGACACAGATCCAGGGAAGAATAGGCCCTGGAAGAGGAGTGAGGGACAGAAGACAATGGAGCAAGCCTCTGCCACCCTTATCAGGAAAACAAGCTGCGGATCACAAATGGCCAGCCACAGCCACAGTGAGTGTATTATGGCCAAGTCAGAAGAGTGAAGTCAGAGGCCCCGGGGCCGCACCCGTTCTTTCGCGGCACAGTGAATACGCTGTGGAAGAAGTCCACTGAACCTCCCGCTCACCGGCATCTTCAAGGTGCCTGCTCATACTAATGCCTCCTTGATTGACTGTGAATCTTCTGAACTAACATCAGAAACCTGAAGCAATGTGAATCCACCCAACAAAACATTGCTTTCTTGGCATAGAGACATAGGAGTGTTGGAAACTAGCTCAAGACTGGATCCCAAGTACTGAGATTATAGGTGTGTGACACCGCGCCTGTCTAAGACTAGCTTATTTTATAAAAGCTGTAAATCTGAAACAACCTCTTACCCTCTTACTCTAATAATTTGTAAAATGTAGGGTCTGTGCCAGATGAATGGTTCCTAAAACAGGCTGTACATTGCAATCCCTTCTTCTTGCCTCTACTCTCACCTCTCCCCATCTTATCTTCGAGACCTGGCTTCCTACAACTGGGGAGTCACTTACTGAACCAGGGTGCCTCCGGCCCCACAGAGAGCCACCCCGTCTTCCCTGTCAGCTTCCGCACCCTCACGCCTGACCTCGGCCGTCTCGTGTCGTTCTGGAATTGCCTCCGGCACATCTTTAGCTCACTGGTTCGTAAGCTGCTTGTGGTTGGAATCATTTCTGGCTTTCTTCTCTTTCTTTCTGACTCAGTGGACCATCTTCATACATAAATTAGGCAAGCAATAACTATTCAGCATGCACTCCACTCGGCCGAACGCCTATTAATCCCAAGCTGTGACACACTTGCTATGGTCACCCCTCCTGTTACTTTCCAAAATGCCCACCACAGGGGTGATATAGTACACCATACCATGAGCCACCTAGGTGTATACATGTATGAGAGCACGTTCTCTCATATCAATTTTGGTTGGGATATGGGGTCCCATCCCCCCTGCCTTGTCCCAGCTCCAGAGCCAAGATCTCAGAGCACAGCATTGTTATGGGAAAGGTGAGCTTGTGCTTGTGCTTTCTGACCTCTCCTCCAAAGGGAGACACCAGGGCTCACCTGGGTTCTAAGTGGAGCAGGGTGAAAGAAGGGTGTTGGACAGTAGGACTGATCTAAAAGGCAGAGTCCAGGGGAAAGTCAGGATGAACCCAAAAGGCAATCCAACCAAAGGGTTTGAGCAGTAAGATGCCAAGCAAGGGCAGGAGACAGGCTCCTGAGGCCCCAGGACAGATCAGACAATTTGGGAATGCAGAATGGGAGGTTCTGGGCAGAGTCCTCTGGGCAGTGACTTAGCATCCGCCCACCTGCAGCCACTGTGTGGGTGGAATGGAACTGTCCAGGGAGCTAAGCCTAGATGCCGGAGCAAAGCTCTGACACCTTGGTTTCCTATTTTTTTTATAATACCAGTGAACATACCCCCCCCTTTTTTTACAGTACTGAGGATTGAACCCAGGGGCATTCTACCTCTGAGCTACACCCCCAGCCCTATTTTTCAATCTTCATTTTGAAACAGGGTCTCACTAAGTTGCAGAGGGCCTCAACTAAGTAGGTGAGGCTGGCCATGAACCCGGATCCTCCAGTTACAGCCTCCCAAGTACTGGGATTACAAGCGTGGGCCACCACACCCGGCTCCCATTTTATATCTTATCCTTTATTCCTTCTTGCTTCCTCCTCTGACATGCCTTTTTAAATGGTTTTATTTACAGTTTACTCATTGAAAATACTTAAAACTCCTCTCTCCTCTCTCCCCTCTCCTCTTCTCTCTCTCTCTCTCTCTCTCTCTCTCTCTCTCTCTACCTAGTGA
The DNA here is from genome assembly GCA_004027185.1 of Glis glis. Lineage (NCBI taxonomy): Eukaryota > Metazoa > Chordata > Mammalia > Rodentia > Gliridae > Glis > Glis glis. The sequence goes on along the minus strand of PVJS01033057.1, from coordinate 553 downwards.
GGCCCTCCACAACTTCGTGAGACCTGGTTTCAAAATAAAGCATAAAAAATAGGGCCGGGGGTATAGCTCGGAGGTAGAACGCCCCTGGGTTCAATCCCCGGTACCAAAAAAAAAAATACTTAAAACTGCTCATGCCACAATAACACCATTTTTCGTTTTTGCACATTAAACCCCAGACCTCACCCATATGTACACATATTTATTAAACCAGGAAATACATGCAGTCACTTAATGTTATACCATAAATGATGTTCAATTTTGCAAGAGTCTCCAAAATGACCTAGAATTGTTTTGTGATATTCCTATCATGTCTTTGGTTTGATGCATTAACTTCATTTTATTACAATCTTCTTACTATATCTTTAATATGCTGTTATTGGTGCATTATAGTCTCACATCATAATATAAATCATGTTGACAGTGGCATACATGCACACAGCACTTGGTGGGCCCCCTCTGTCTCCCCGTCTCCCCCCTTCCCCATACAGAGTACTGAGATTGACATTGGTATTTTCACCTATGTACACAAAGCCGATGGTAGTCATTCCTTCAG
>PVJS01033056.1:0-22396 GCA_004027185.1 Glis glis | reverse complement strand
GGAGGAGGAGGAGGAGGAGGAGGAAGAACAATTTTATATTCAGTCAGTGCCCAGTGGTTGCTTAAAGACATTAAGTATTAGATTATGGCATTTCTGGGGAAAAATCACACACTTCAGATAGGAACACAGAGTACTTTAGTAATAAAACTAGCATAAAAATTACATGCCACTTTAATCTTTACCATCACAATTAACGTTGATCCCAGGCTTTCTTCACCTTCAGCGTAGAGGATCCTTCAAAGTTATTTTTCACCAGTGGCAATCCTGTTCAGCATCCGTGACGTCTGAGTATGTGCTGGATCTACCTTGGAACATCTGTGGCCTTCTCCCGGCTTTGGATGGAGAGTAAGAGGGTCAGAGGCTCCTGCTTAGACTGCATCAGCCACACACACCCTATTTCACAGTCTCTTTATGCTCTACTTCAAGTCAATCTCTACTTCTCTGACCATTCAAAAGAGTTTGGCTCTTCATTGGGTAATGTCTTGCAGTGTTCTGAAGATTTTCATGAGATAATATGTAGAAAAGGTTTCATAACTCTAAAGTGCTCCATAAGTATCCGTTCTTATTATTTAAATGTGTAATTCTTCTCCATTCCCCTCCCATCTCTTGAGAACACACTGGACTGGTCTCCTGATTTTTTATGTCCTGCACAGTTTCAGAAGATCTTGAGCCCATTTAACACATGCTTGGTATACAATCAGTCACTTAAAGTAAAGGGTTTAACCGTAAGGTGATTAACAGGTTGACATTTTCACTTAGAAAGTGTAGGTATGCCCAAGAATCAGTTCTGGGAGCCTAGTAGCTTGCCCCCACCCCTGATCTGACTTAGTTTATTTCTATGAAAGAAGAAGATAAAAATAAAATAGTCACCATTCCATGATTATTAGAACTTGTTCTAACAACGAATCCTTGCTCAGCCCTGCAGTCCATGTAGGGGCTTCGCAACTGTTTGTATAACAAAACCACACAAGGTTACCCTGAAAATCCTCTATGGAGTCCTCACCTACCCTTCCTAAGAGTGTTCCTGTTTTCTTCCTCAAGCTTGCAATTAAAAACTGATTCTCAGAAAATTGCAGGATTAGTTAGCAGTATTGACAAAAGAAAAAGATAAACACTGAAAGAAAAACATACCAGAGAGAGGTGTTTCAACATAATGGGGATAAATGGCTCCAATTTTGTCCTTGAAAACTAGTTCAAGAAACATTGAAAATCTATCCTTCACCTTCTAAACTTCTTTGACTCTCCTGGAAACACTGAGCACCTTGTAAGGCTTGTTTCCAATTCAGTAGTGCATTAGATAAGCTAACCAGTTTTTAAAAAGTGAAAAACAGAAATGTATTTGTGTGTGTGTGTGTGGTGTGTGTGTGTGTGTGTGTGTGTGTAATTCCCTCCATCCCCATGAAACAGACACAGATAATTTTATGTCTGTGTTTTATGAGAGGCCGAACAAATTTAAGTAAACCATGACTCTCTGTTTACTGCCACCATTTTTCCATGGTCATATCTGGTAGGAGGTCAATATTTTTCAGTGAATCCTCTCAGAGTATCAACTGCATTGTAATTTATCTTTAGGAATAAAGGTGAAGCTTATAGCTTTAAGATACATTGCACAGTACCAACTATACCCATTTGATTCACCTATTGGTGATAGAGTACAAACCCAAAACATTATATACAGTGTATATTCTTTGAGAAGAGCAAGCGTGGAAAGTGTAATATCAACCGAGTCAGTAGAAGTATATTGTCATCTATCAGTTAATTGTATATTTATTCAATGTCTGCTACATGGCCCATGTTGACATGATATAAACACCAAAAATGTATATTGTTGAATTGTGCTCAGTTTTTTACTGGGCCCAATATCTTTTACATTTAGCAAGAGCTATTTTATATTATCTGATCATTTGTTTAGTTCACCATCATTGATTATATAACTAAATATATCAAAGAGCTCACATCTATTAGGACATTTTAATTCAGGTTCCTAAGAATGATTAATTCAATCAATTCATTACCAAATACTATGTCCTAAGTCCTACTCTAGATTTTTAAAAATAAAACCAAGTCTCTACTTCCGAGAAGCTTATACTTATGTATGAGAAAACAGACAATAGAAATAAAATGAAATCATTTCTTAAAAATGTACGCTGTGGAGCTGGGTGTGGTAGTGCATGCCTCTAATCCCAGTACTTGGGAGGTTGAAATAGAAGAATCACAGGTTCCAGGCCAGCCTCAGTGAATTAGCAAGGCCCTCAGCAACTTAGTGAGACCCTGTTTCAAAACAAAAAAATAAAATAGAATTGGGAGTGTAGCTCAGAGGTAGAATGCCCCTGGATTCAGTCCCCAGTCACACTCACACACACACACACACACACACACACACACACACACATACACACACACACACACGGTAATGTTAAATGCTACAAATAGATTAAAATAATATGAGGTAGAGTAAGTTCTGAAGTTCTTATTTAGCACACTGACCTGGAAAAGCTTTTCTTGAGGAGGTGACACTTATGTTAAAATCTGAATATGGGTGAACAGCAGTCATGTGCTAGGGGAATAATTCTTGTAAGCTAGTGTGACTGAGGAGTATCAAAATGGGGGAGAGAGTTCAGGGAGCTGGCTTGAGGTGGGCGAGTGCCAGGTCATGTAGGGTCTGGGTACATCTTGGTAAAACAAATTTTTTTTTATGTTACTCTGACTGTAGTGAAGCAAAAGGATGTGATAGGTGATACTACTGCAGAGGGTCAGTTTAGATATGACATCATTGACTCTGGTTGTAGCGATCCAGTTCAAATTCAAAATAAATACAAGAGCAAGTTATAGTGATGATTTGGATGTAGGATGGAAAAACTGACAAAGATAGGACTTTGACCCTAGTAGCTAGATGGATAAGATTGTCATTTACTAGCCGGGCGTGGTGGCGCACGCTTGTAATCCCAGGCTGAGACCAGAGGATCCGGGTTCGCGGCCAGCCTCGGCTACTTAGTGAGGCCCTCTGCAACTTAGTGAGACCCTATTTCAAAATAAAGAATAAAAAGTGGGGCTGGGGGTGTAGCTCAGAGGTAGAATGCCCCAGTTCTGAAAAGAAAAAGATTGTCACTTACTTAAATATTAAGAGACTTGGTAAGTAAAGGATATGGAGCCAGGTGTGATGGTGCACGCTTGTGGTCCCAGCTACTCCGGATGCTGAGGTAGGCGGATCAGATCGTGTGAGCTCACAAATTTGAGACCAGACTGGGACACAGATCCTGAGAAAAAGGATGAGGAGGAGGAGGAGAAGAAGGAGGGATAAAGGAGAGAAGAGGGAGGAGGGAGGAAGGAGAAGGGGATATAAAGGAATCAGGAGTTTTATTTTGCTGGGCACAGTGGCACATGGCCATAATCCTAGTACTTAGGAACCTGAAACAGAAGGATCATAGGTTCTGAGCCAGACTGAGCAACTTAGATAGGCCCTCAGCAACTTAATGACAGCCTATTTCAAAATAAAAATATAAAAAGGATAGGGGTGTAGCTCAGAGATAGAATGCCCCTGGGTTGAATCCTTAGTTTAAAAAAGAAAAGAGTTCTGTTTTGGCAACAGTAAATACAAACTTGTATCAGTATAGAGATCTTTTCAAAGTCATGAGGTGAGAGGGATCACTTTGAGAGAGTGTGACTATAGAGTAGACGATGTCTGGGGAGAGACACCTAGAGAACATCAATGTTTAGAAGTTGGAAAAGAGTCGGGCGTGGTAGCTCATGTTTGTAATCCCAGTACTTGGGAGGCTGAGACCGGAGGATCCGGGTTCGTGGCCAGCCTCAGCTACTTAGTGAGGCCCTTTGCAACTTAGTGAGACCCTGTTTCAAAATAAAGAATAAAAAAAATAGGGCTGGGGGTGTAGCCCAGAGGTAAAAACCCCCCTGGGTTCAATCCCCCGATACCACCAAAAAAAAAAAAAAGAAGTTGGAAAAGACCTTGAATTTGAAGGGGAACAAGGTTTTCTCTAAGGGTAGAAAAGAATATATCCAAGAAGATGCAAGAATGAAGGGCTTCTAAGAAATCAAGCAGGAGGAAGATAAAAAAATGAACGAATAGCTGTGGCAAGATGTGGGTCACAGGAGACCTTAATAAACTGAGCCATATCCCTGGATGGAATGGCAATGTGAGCCCAGTTTGAATTAGATTGAGGAAAAGACAGGAGGTAAAGAAGTAGAAATAGTAAATATACACAGATCATTTTTCAAGGAGTCTAGCTGTGGAAGGAAGTGGAGAAATGGGGTAATGAAAGAGTTTGGAGTTAAGGTCATGTTTTGTTTGTTTTAAGATGAATGATATTAGATTCACTGTAGTGGGAATGACCGCCCCCAAATAAGAAGAATGTAAGGCCACCAAAGGGAAAAGGGAATTCTGCTAAAGCAAAGCCTCAGAAAAGTTACGAGGCAAAGAGAACCAGAGCATGAGTGGAGGGCTCAACATAGATGACACAGAGCCACCTACTATAACCCATGGTTATAGTAGGAAAGGCCTAGTTGGTGGGGACAGTTGCAGGAAAACTGGTGGACTTGGCAGTAGCTCAATAGCAAATTGTAAAACATGTTCTCTCTAATACAGAAATCAATTAATTCTTTTTGGAAAAAATTGCTAGGAACGGATGGTCTTCACTGAAGGTGCAGTATAGGAGCTTCAGAGTTGCTAGGAGAATGACAAAGGAAATCTGTTTCTCTGATATGCATGTCACTAAAATTTAAAATTCTCTATTAGATCTCTATTAAATTCACTGGCAGAGAAAAAATTAAATTGAGACCAAAACAAGAAGAATTTGTCTGCTTGAAATATATATGAAAATGATACCAAATGATGTTGATTCTTAACAAGAACTTCCTTTGTTGTCAGCAGACACATTTTCAAGACTTCCACATTTTAATTTTTTTAAAATAGGGCAACTGTCAATTTGAATTACTCCATCCTGCTTTGCATAATAATTTACATATTTATCCACTAAGAATGCTCTGATAAAGGACAATATCCCACGAGAGATGAAAAGGCTTGATTCTTGAATCACACTTTTGCATTCTTAAATAGCAAGCCCTCTTCGAACAGCAAAATTGTAGCATTGAGAAAGATAATGGGCCAGGTCAGTGGTTTGTAGTTAATTTTTTTTACTGTGAAATTCCATTATACAAAAAAGCTCAGAGCAATTTTTGTCTACATCACCCCAATTAAAGCACAGTTTTTGTTTTTTTAACCATGAAGAATAATTCTTGCCTAGCACAGGATAATCACAAGGAAGCTATTACTGGCTCCCAGCAAGAAAAGCCAAGCTACTTTGGGGGGGAAAAGAAAAACTCATTTGTTCAAAGTTCTTATTTAACACATACCTTGCATTTTAAATGTTGATTGATATATTTTATTTACCAAATACTCAAGCCTATGCTTAGGTTTGCTAAGGGGTAGAGTTCTTCCTGAGATTTTATTTTCATGATCACATGTGGACCAGAGATCTTTGGCATCCAAAACTTAGACATGGAATTAAGTGCTGGAAACGCTTAAGGATTCCTGCAATGTTAGTGAAAACCCACTGCTGACACTTGTGTTGTTGGTTGAAGGCCAACTCCAGCCTCCTCACTGCAGATCCACAGAACTGTCCCCACTGGCATGACTCTCTGCTGCTCGTCTTCCCTCCCTTCATGCCTGACTTTTCACTCCCACCCCCACAAGGTGACCAGTTGGTGTGCCTCTTTGCAGGATTCAGTTGTTTTTTCTTATGCTCAACAAACTTGAGTGCTTTTCAAAGTATAATCCATACAGCTAGAAAGGCTCTCGATGACCTTGGGTCACTACTGGTAGGCATTTCTTCAGAGTAACTGGGAACTCTCTGGTCTGGAGTCTGGTTTTTAAAACAGAGCATCTCCATCCCTCTTTATTTTGTGATAGTAGGGTTCTACCATATATATCTTTGTGTGTGTGTGTGTGTGTGTGTGTGTGTGTGTGTGTGTGCACGCGTGCATGTGTGGTACTGGGGACGGAATTCAGGATATTCTACCCCACCCACTGGGATACTCCCCCACCCTTTTTATATTTTATTTTGAAACAGGGTCCCATCAAGTTACTGCACACTAGCCTCAAATCTGCGATCCTCCTGTCTCAGTCTCCCAAACACTGGGATTATAGCCCTGCATCACAGAGCCCGCCCATATACTTTTTTTTAAAGAAAGAGTTCTGCTTTGGTAAAAAGAAAAGTTGGAAAATTAAAATTACTGAAATTATCCATACTAGTGGAAGTGGAAGGCTTAGTCTGTGAGTCCTTTTAACAAAACATCCTAGAGGCAATACCTTAAGCTTGTGGAATTAAGGACGAACAGAATTGAAGGATGAGCAGTTATGGTCGGTTTTTGCGTGCTCTTAACTGATGTGGACAGACAGCTTGCTTAGAGATGGGAAGGCCAGACTTGCGTCCATGGGAAGCATTTTTTTTTCATTGCAGTGTTTGCATTAGTATAGTGCTGGAGGTAGCAATAGGCATTTGTATTTTTCTCAAAAAAAAAATAAAACACAATTAAATGAGAGCTTGTTTACAATGTCTCCCGATTCACCTTGTGAGTCACAAATAGAATGATAAATGGTGTTTCAGTCTCTGAACACCCACAGCATTAATCAGAAAGGAAAACCATCACATGCAAGGTCTTTTTCCTTCTAAAATGGAGAGGAATCACAAGACAGGTGCTATCTTCTGGCAAAGCAGAGCTTCTGCTCCAGCCCTGCCTGGCCCAGCCCCTGCAGGTGACCTGGCAGTGATGGTGCAGAGGCCTACAGGGAGATCAAAGGTCTGGAAACACCGAGGTTCTATTGTGCATAGAACGATGCTGCCTTGAAGATGCCCTTTTGTTTTGATTTTCACTTTCTCAGGAATTCTTTTCCTATTTAATTAAATAGAATATTTTTGCCATAAGACATTTTGCTAGATGGGAGTTACTTGTTTGGGGTGGGGAACTAGGGTGACAGAGTGCAGTATGATTTTGCTCAGTTCTCCCCCGCCATACACCCCTTCATTCCAGGAACAGCTGAGTTGATCGTCTTGTGCATCATTTTTAACTATGATCCAGAGCCCAAATTCTGGCTTTATGTAGGAAAAGGGATCCCCATCCTTTGTCTCTGCAGTTAGTTAAGCTCCTCACACCTCCCTTTCAGTTGTGGTGAGTAGGAACAGAAGCTATTTCATTTCACTTGGCTAATAACCCTGTCTAAGGAAAGCTGGACCTGTCTGCCTGATGGTACTGCAGGGAAGTAAATGTTTTTCTCTGCTGTAGCCCTCTCACAGTCGGGTATGTGTTGGAAAACGGAGGAAATTATCCAACGGCTGCAATTATACTAACTCATTGACACAAATGCTGAGAGGCAGATGTGGCATAAATAATGAGGGAACACAAAGAAGACTCTTCATTATCAAATCCAGCCTACATGTGCTCATCATGCGGGAGGGCACTGAGGCCAACGGAAGAATCCCCTTGTCCCCAGGGCTCCTTGTTTTTTTCCCCACCTGGAGAAAGGGTGGTGGATATCAAAACCCGGACCTATTAGAGTGAAGCAAACAGCAAACATGAGCCATCCCTAAGTTTGCAAACTGGGTGGTATCAAATGAAAACTACCATATGGATAGAATAAATAGGGAGTGTTTAGGGAATGTGCCAAAGCCGCAGAGGAAAAGAGAAACCAAAACCCAAACATGACTCCAACAGAAGTCAGGCTGAGCCATGGAGAGACAACCACAGTCCAATCGATTCCCTCCGAGACTAGAATGGAGCCCCGTGGGAGGACACAGTGCCTCCGATCAGACACACCTGAGTGACTTTAGAAAGTCACTTGTTCCCTTGTAGCCTCAGTTGTCTCCTTTATCAATGGGGGAACAGTGGCCCTTACCTTGCAGAACCGTGAGAATTAAGAGATGAGGATGTAAACATGCAGGGTGAGCACAGTGGTGCAGCGTCTTCCAATCAGAATGGGGTCTGGAAATGGACTCAGAAGTGCTCAGAGCAGAAAACTGTCTCACCCTCCTGGCCCCTCCCCAGCCTCTGTCCTCTCCTCCCACCAGCAGAGACATCCCCATCCATTTGCCAGGAAGAGGAATTCCTATTGAGCACATTGACAGAGCTAGTTAAAATCATGGATGCTGGAGAGGGAGAGCAACATGAAGTTAGTTGTCAGCCACTTAATTACTGATATAATTCATTCACATTTACCCCAGGAGCAGATACTTAGAGAGGCAATGCAGTATAGTCTTAAAGGGCATGAATTTAGGAGACTGCCTGTGTGCAAATCCCATTTCCCACTTACTAACATGTGCCCTTGGGCAGTTAATCTCACTATACTCCAGGTTTCTCTCTGTAAAGTGGGGAAATTATCTACATAAATGCCATGAAAACTACATGAGTTAATTTTGGTGAGATTCTAAGAATATTGCCCGCACCTGGTAAGTGCTACTTAAATGCTTATTTATTTTATTTATTTATTTTGTGTGTGTGTGTGTGTGTGTGTGTGTGTGTGTGTGTGGTACTGGAGATTGAACTCAGGGGGCATTCTACCTCCGAGCTATACCCACAGCCCTTTTAATTTTATTATTTAGAAACAGGTCTCACTAAGTTGCTGAGAGCCTCACTAAGTAGCTAAGGCTGGCTTTGAACCTGCGATCCTTCTGTTTCAGCCTCTCAAGTACTGGGATTACAAGCGTGCACCACTATCCTCAGCTTTAAATGCTTATTAAATGAATAAGTAAGCATTAATAGATGGACATGATTTGGTGGAATAACTCCACATATAGTGGATAACTAATAAAAACTGCAATTTTACCAATTTATTTTGCTTTTCACCAGAAACATACAAAATTTAAAATTCAGTTAAAGGTCCTGATAGTGATAATTAATACTTAGTTTCAGTTTGTATCATTTAGAAGAAAAATAAATAAATAAGCCTTGTCTGTAGCAATATGTTAAAAGGAATACACACATTGTAATTTTAAAATCATGAGCATTGCACCTACTAAAACCTAAGTGGTGGTCATATACGTATCATACTGTAAATCTTTCTACTTTTTGTTTTTGTTCTTGCATCCTATAATATAACCAGATTTCAATTTATTATGGTTATATTCTGAACAATTATCTCATTGTTTTATATTTTCATGACAAGTCATGAGAACACTTAATGGACTGAGCATTTTTAAGCCAATAGTTCACTTGTGATCTCACTTTGGTCACAAAAGTAACTATATTTTTCATGATCACATAGTACCAACCTGTATTTTTAAGTACTAATAGAAGTTCAAAGTTCCAATGGATTTTCTTGCTCTACTCTGTACTTTTATTTTTCAACTGTTTTACATTTGTTGAAAATGATTAATGAATTATTTGTCCATCAAATATTGAGAATTTATGATATGCTGAGGTTTTTTTCTAGAAATTAGGTACTGAAATGACTGATTTCCTTCAGAAGTTTTTTCAATAATATTGACTATGTTTAGTAGCTATTGTGTATTTGGGAGCCTGAAGAATATGAGTGGATAACATCAATAATTTTGAGCGGTCTTTTCAAAATATTGAAAGATTCTCCAAATTGTAGTTTTTCCTTCGTAGTAGAAGTATGCCATAGTGGGAGCATTTCCCTTTTGGGAACAAGGAACTCAGGACCCATGAGAGATTAAGGTTTTAGGAACAGGAAACACCGAGCCCTCATATGGGTTTCATGGGAATGATGATAAGCAGGGCCACACAAACTTCACCCCTAAGTTCTCAGACACTTGCTTTCTACCTGTCAGGAAGAATAGAATCATAAAATGGTCAGTGATTTAAAGTGTACATCCTGTCCTGAAGGACACTTTACCATCCAGTGTAACATTCACGTTGGCATGTCAGGTCATCTTCAGAAGGTATTTTCACACGATGTTGGAAGCTTCTGGATGGTGTCATTAGTGATAGGACTAGTGGATTCTGTTCTCTTGTGCTCATTTCTCTACCAGTTCTACTGTAAAGTAGGTTCTTGTTTGAGGCAATGTAATGCAGGAACCTATGTACAAAGATAAAATAATCTCTAAACTCTTATACAGAGGTGCTGGCCAAGGTTCTGTGGGCAAGAGAAGTAAATTTGTGTTAATCTCAGTAGAGATTAATTGCTGGCCTCTGGCAGAGTGAAAGGAGTTCAATATAATCAACTCGCCACCAAGTAGCTGACTGGTCTTCTTGATCGATGGTGCCATAATGGAGGTGTGACATTTGTCTTTGTCACTGACAGGTTGGACAGTTAGCAGAGGCACAGGCTGAATGAGCCCTGGTAAGTGGGACTCCATGGTGTTGACTTATGTGTAGACTCCATTCTTGCTAATGTGGCTACTGCATTCTCAGTCTCACTGAGCCAGGACAGGAGAGTCTGACTGATGTTGTCACCAGATTGCATCATTCCTTCTACTAAGTGGCATGTTGCATCTTCTTTGGAAGCTGCCTGGTGGTGGGTGTTAACATATGATACAAAGATACTCATCCTTCATGCCCATCATAAGTCCATCTCCTTGATTATACCGTAGATCTCCTTGTCTCCAAGTTTCTAATCTTTCTCATTCCAGGACCTGGACCAGGTAGCCATATATTTTCTTACCTGGAGTCACTTCTTTTTCTATACAAAATGAATGACAAGACTCGCTACCAAAAACGAGTTATTCTGAGGATTTCCCCTTTCAAGATCATCCCTGAAGAGGACTGTGGTTCAGTAACAGTCCATCTCTAGTTTGCACTTACTCAGCTGAACCATCTTTCAATCAAGTTTGACCACTTTCCCCCTTCCTGAGCCACCCATATGGGACTTCCTGCATGGCCATAGTGCGACCTGAGGAGGAGGAGCCAGTGCAGTGGTGGTAGATGCCTTGGGCTTTTATGTCGCCTATTTATGCAGCTTAACTGTCTGTCTTTTTTTTTTTTAATTGCTCATGTCTAATCCTGGATGTAACACTTCTATCTTACAATGAAATCCAGCTAGGCATATTTCTTATAACTTGGTGAATCCAGCAGAAACTAACTCATGATATATAATTCTGGCAGTGTGGTCATTTGATGCCCCATGACCAGATGCAACCAAAACCTAGTAGCACACCAGGAACTGATTTTAAAACAGTTTATAGTTCTAGACTGCAAGTGACATGCCTTTACTCCAGAACCTTATAGTTGCTTGCCATAAACCTCGCACAGCATCTTTTCCCACACAGATACCTGATAGGTCTTAGGAAGCAAGTGATATGGCTGTTTGCATCGCAGAAGTAGAGCTCTTTTGTCCTCTGAGTCTCATGCAAACCTTGTGGCTTTCTGTACCACTCTGTAAATGGATTACAGGAGTGTTCTCAGTACTGTGGCTACAGTATTATAGCATGGTATTGTGCATTTGCATATGTGTGTGTATTGGGTGTTGTAGAAGGCATGATTTTGTTTTTTACTTTTGAGGGAATATCCCAGCATGCTCCAGACCACTAAATACTAATATCTTCACTGAATATTTGATGGGATTAGCTCTCTTACCTCTGGAACACCATGATCTTAATAAGGTCTCCAGGAGTCTGCCACTTCATGCTTATCTGGGCTGATTAAAATGATGTGAGCCAATATGACATTGTAATGACATGTCTCCACACAAACTGCTTGCTGATCCTCTTTGCTGCTATGAATGAAAAAGAATGTCTTCATCAGATCAATGGCCACTTAACATGCCCCTAAGGCCGTTTTAATCTGTTCTAGCAAATGTACCATATGTGGCACATCAGCTCCAATGGGGGCTACTACTTAAGTTTATGATCACCTATGGTTATTTTTCAGGATCCAACTATTTTTTGTAGAAGCCAGAATGAAGGCTTATGCAGAGATGATCAAGTCCACATTCTTTAAATCTTTGCTATTCCCTGGGACTCAATATTATTTTGGATTTGATATCTTGGCGGGGATGGGAACAGTTCCTGTGCTTCTATTTAGACTTCTCCCACTTTACTAGCTTTTAAACCCACAGGCCAACATAACAGTTTGCTATTACCTAGTATGTTGTTTCCAATTGTACACTTGGGGATAATGGAAATGTCTACCAGTCAGGGTCAATGGACACAGGAGATTCATGTTTTTGATCTTGTGACAGGATTCAGTTTGTTATCCTGCCTCTTCAAGTCTCCCCTCTAACAGCAGTCAGGATGACACTTTGGGTCCCTTAGTATCAGTGTCTACTTGGAACTTGTGTCCAGCTATCCTCAAAATATCTGGGTACTTTTCTTCCCCAGGTGTATGGTTATCTGAGTAACTATCTTTGTAAGAACTGGGGAATCTTGTCAATCTCTACCTGCCTTGGTGTTGCAAGACCCCCTTCATTTATGCTCAACCTCTCCGTTGGGCAATGGAGTCTGAATATTATAACTGGCTCAGGTCTGGAAATTAAGGAAGGAATTTGTAACATTTTCTTGGGGTGGCTGGTCTCAGCCTTCTGATCTTCCATCTTTGTTTTCTTCCGATTGAATAAACAGTACACTTGTTGGTCACCCATCTATGTTGCCTTGGAAATCAATGTTCAATTAATCATCTCCATACTCCATGGGTCAGGACCCAAAATGTCATTATGACTTTGCCATTCCTCATGATAACTGTGACCACTTTTCTTCTAATGCTTAAGCATCACCGCCTGGCCTCACTAGTTTGTCTTCATGTCATCTCACTCATCCTAGAGAACCCAGTTCTACGCTGGGCTTGGTGGTACATGCTTGTAATCCCAGTACTTGGGAGGTTGAGACAGGAGGATCACAGGTTTGAGGCCAGCCTCAGTAAAGTAGTGAGACTCTCAGGAACCTAATAAGACCCTGTTTAAAAATAAAAAATGAAAAGGGGCTGGGAGTGTAGCTCAGAGGCAGAACACCCCGGGGTTCAATCCCCTGTATGAGAGAGAGAGAGAGAGAGAGAGAGAGAGAGAGAGACCATGGAGATGGATATAACTGAGTTTCTAAAACTGATCCCCCACCCTGTCACTATATTGAGGAGGAATTGGTCATTTTAAAAAACTTTAAAATTTCAGAGACCTAGGATTTCAAGATGCTATAGTGCATCAACTTTAGATTTTCCCCACTGCAGTCTCGGAATTCTACCCCTTCGTGGCCAGGGTTTTGATCTAGCGTAAGCATGACCCTTGCTTCTTTGGATGCAGGAAATGAGTCTCTCTATGCTGCCAAGGGGGTCCTTTGGCTTTCAGACTTTCCCTTAAATTGATGATTAATCATTCTCAGCCTGTCACTGCCTTCCTCCAATTGATCAAAATCACTAAGCACCTGCAATTTCCTTATAATTACTACTTCTATATCTCACAAATGCCTTGCACATCGAACCAACGAGTCCATTTCTTTCCACCAGCATAATTTCAGACAGCACCTGCACCACTACAGCATGCAAAGCACTATCCGTGATGGAGCTTTTGTCAGCCAGCTGGTAGGTGATCCAGCTCCAAGATCTTTGCTAGATGTTATCTCTCTTAGGCCAAAGAAAGAGCTCAATGAGGGACTCACTGTGGGCAATCAACAACCAACGCTCCTAGCAGCTGAGGGAACCGGGGCCTCGGGCTTGAAGTGACGATTTAAATTCATTCTCACATGGTGCATTTCTTTCTCCCTTATGTTTTAATTTTTGTTAGAGGGAACTTACACAGTTCACTTACATAAACACATGTGCATGTGTACATACACACACAAAAAGAAAAATCTCCATGTATCTTATAAGACGTTTCATTTGTTCTTCCTTTAAATTTATGACCCTTAAATCAACCTTCTCAATCTTCCACAGTTTTGATTATTAGAATTTTCAACCAGTGAAACTTATAGATTCATTCATACTGATGAAGTGCCTGTATTAGGTGCAATTTCTTTTTAAATTTAAATCAACTTATTATTTTAAGATAATTGTAGATTCACATGTAGCTGTAAGAAATATTAGTGATCCTGTGTACCCTTCACCTAGGTTCAACCGATTCTAATATCCTGGAAAACTATAATACAATATCATACCCATGATACTGATATTAATAGTAAAGACACATTTCTGTCACCACGAGGATCCATAATGTTACCCTTTTGTAGCTACACTTGCTTCCCTCCCACTCCCAGTCCTCCTTAATCCCCTGGCAAATACTAATCTTTTCTCCACTTATATAAGTTTGTCATTTCAAGAATCTCATGTAAATTATAGTGGACCATATATACCATTAAATATAGGTTCTTTAAACTCATCATAATTCTCTGGGGTCATTAAGATTATTGTATGTATCATTAGTGTTCCTTTTCATGACTGAGTATAATTCCAGGGTATGGATATACCATATGTAGCTATTTACCCACTTAAGGACATGCAAGATGTTTCCAGTTTAGGGCTTTTATGAATAAAATTGTTATAAATATCATATATGAGATTTTGTGTGAAAACATATTTTCACTTCCCTCATATAAATGCCCTGGAAAAGAATTGCAGGTTCACACTGTAGTTACATGTTTAGTTTTTAAAGAAACTACAACATGCTTCAGAATGATGGCACCATTATACACTTCTAGAAACAATGCATCTGTAACCCAGTTTCTCTGGATCCTTGTTAGTATTTGGTAAAGTTTCCCAATCCATAAACATGACACTTTTTTTATTTATTTAGATTTTATCTGATTTCTTACCTCATTTTGTAGTTTTCAGCATACAAATCATATAACTGTTTTGTTAGATTTGTACCTAACTATTTCATTTTTTTTTAGTTATTCCTAATGGCTGCATGTTCTTAATTCCAGTACCCATATATTCTTTGCTAGTTTATAAAAATAAAATTGATTTTTATACATTTATCATGTATCCTGAGACCTTGCTATCCGAATTAGTTCTAGGAGATATATTATATATGTATTGTATATATATAAACATATATATTTATGTGTATCCCAAAGATACTATATATATATATATATATATATATATATATATAATTTATATATATAAAATTTCCTATGTCAATTTTGGTTGCATTTGCAAATGTAACAGTTTACTCTCTCTACATCTGATGTATGTCTTTTATATAAGTTTCTTGCCTTATTGTGTTTGCTAGAACTTCTAGCACTATCTTAAAAAAAGGTGAAAGTGGTTGCCTTTACCTTGTTTTTAATTTTAAAAGAAAAAATTCACTATTTTCTATTATGCAAAATGTTAACAGCAAGACTTTTCCAGATGTCCTTTATCAAGTTGAGAAACTCTCCTCTATTCCTATTTTTCTGATAACTTTTATTGTGAATGGACATTGAGTTTTGTTAAATGCTTTTTAACATTTCTGCCATGATCAATATGATCATGTAATTTTTCTTCTTTAGACTCAATGTGGTGGATTATATTGATTGATTTTGAATCAGGCTTGAATCAGTATTGAATCAGGCTTGCATCCATGGAATAAAACCCATGTAGTCATGGTATAAAATTATTTTTATATGTTGTTGAAGTCAATCTCTAATATTTTAAGAATGTCTACATCTATATTTTTAGGGACACTGGATCATAGCTGTTTCTTTCTTTTTCTTTTTTGCCATGCTGGGGATTGAACCCAGGGCCTCACGCATGCTAGGCAAGCACTCTACCACTGAGCTACATCCTAAGCTCTGGTGTTGATTTTCTTTGATTTTTGGTAACAGGATAATGGTAGCTTCATAAAAGGAATTGTGAAATGATCACTCTTTAGATTTTATGAAAGACATTATGTAGATATTATGTAGACTATATATAATACTAATTATTTAAAGGTTTGCAGGTATTTTTAAATTGAAGTATGTGGGTATGATAATTTCTTTTTATGAGTTTTAAAATTAGGAATTTAATTTATTTAATAGTATAGTTCTATTCAAATTATCCTCCATATTGAGTGAGTTGGGATAGTTTATGGGTTTTTTTCTGAGAAATTATTTTGTTGAAGTTATCAAATTTATGTATGTAGACAAGTTCTTAGTATTTCCATAGCATCCTTTTCTATATCTTCAGAGACTGTAATAATGTTCACTATTTCATTTCTGGTATTGGTGATTCATATGGTCTCTACTTTTATTCATTTCATGTTAGAGGTTTTCAATTGCATTGATATGTTCAAAACATAACTCTGTTTCATTTATTTTCCTTCTGCTTTCTTTGGGTTAATTTTGCTCTTTTTCTAGATTTTGAGTTAGAAACTTAGGTTATCAATTTGAGATTTGAGACTTGTCCTCGTTTTCAAAGTATACATTTAGTATTATAAATTTCCCTCTGAATGATATTTTAGTAGTGTCCTCAATTTTGATATGTATCTTTTTTTGATAAGTATCTTTTTTCTGTTCAATGTGTATTTTAATTTCCCTTGAGATTTTCTCGGTGACTCATGGATTATTTAGAAATGTGTTGAAGTGTTTGGAGATTGTTTTCTTTCTGTTATTGATTTCTAGTTTGATTCCACTGTGACTGGAGAGTACACTGTATGATTTCAATTCTTTTAAATTTGTTGAGGTTTGTTTTATGGCCCAGGATCTAGTCTGATATATGTTCTGTGGGCAGTTGGAAAAAATGTGTATCTTACTGTTGTTGTATGGAGTATTCTGCATTTATTGATTAGATCCTGTACACTGATGGTACAGTTAACTTTTATGTTCTGATTTTCTGTCTAGTTATTATATCAGTTATTGAGAGATGGATGTTGAAATCTCCAACTGTAGTAATGCCTTTATCTATTTCTCCTTTTATTCCTATTAGTTTTGCTACATATATTTTTAGCTGTTCTCTTTCATGCATAGACACTTAAGACTGCCATGTATCCTGGATGGATTAACCCATTTATCATTAGGCAATGTCTTTATTTGTCTAATAGTATTCTTCTCACTGAGTCTAGTTTTATACTATTAATGTAGCTACTCCTACTCTCTTTTCATTAATGTTTACATGGTGTAACTTTTACATCCTAACCCCCCCAATCATATATGTATGCCTTCTCTGAGTTCATCTTGTTTTGAATTTGCTCTGGTTCTTGAATTTAGAATTTATATTTGACCAAGTCTGGGAGGTGTTAAAACATTATTCCTTCAAGTACTTTTCATCCCCAATCTCCTTCTCTCACCCTGAGACTCAGATGACACTGAATATTAGGTATCTTATTTTGATTCCACGGGTCTCTGAGTCTTGGTTTATCTTTAGCAGTCTATTTTCTTCATCATGTTAGGATTAGGTAATTTGTATTATTCTATCTCCCAGCTCACCAATTCCATATTCTGCTCTCGTGCCTATCCATTGAGTTTTTTAATTTGGTAATTTTCAATTTTCCATTTCATTCTTTTATCTTCTATTTCTTTGCCAGTACTTCCTAATTTTTTCATTTGCTTCAAGTGTGTTTATAATTGCTCATTGGAGAAATGTTTGTGATTGGCTGCTTCACTACCTTTGCAAGATTAATTCTAACATTAGTGGTGTATGATGGTGGCAGCTATCAATAACATTTTGTTTTTTGGGGTTTTTTATTTAGTTTGATATTTCCCTGGTTCTTGATATGATGAGTTATTTTTCAATTGAACAATTAGCATAACTATACATTTGACATCTTATTTTAGCAGGCTTTCTGTAGCACCATTCTGGCTGGGGAAAGGGGGTAGAAGTCTCGGTCCCTCACTCAGCCTCATTAACCCTCAAAAGTGGGATCCCTTTTACTGATAAGGTTACCCATTATGTTTCCACTGATAAGCTTCTGGCTGGGAGGGATGGAAGCCCTTCATTACTGCTTCCACCTGGGCACTTTGGCAGGAAGGAAGGATGCCTTCTTCCCACTAAGTGGCAATGAAAGTCCCTCCTCTCCACTTGGCCCTGTCTGACACGGCCAGTACAGGGGAGGTGTCTAGACTTCCCGCTCTGCCTTTGCCTGTGTGGGTGGGAGTGCAGCTCCTCTTCACCCTGTGGTATTTGGCAGGAGTACAGTGCCTGTTGACCAAAAGTTCTCCATCTGGCTATGCTGACCCTTTCTCTGGTCTTTACCTAGAGAAAGATTTGGGGGCACTGGTTCTTTCTGTGCTCATTGGCATTTCTACATTGCTAGATTCTTCAGCTTTAATTTTAGGATATACGAGTCAAGAATAAAATCCAGGGAACTTACCACTATGTGCTTACTTAGGTCCTGAGATCCCTCTAGCAAGTATGCTGTCTCTCTACTTTACAGTCTTCCTTATGCTTATTTCATAGAAAATGCAGAGGGTTTTTAGTTGTACTTAGAAGAGAATGGAGAAAAGTATGTTTCTCCCACCTTCCTGGAAGCAGAAACTGTGGAATATTTTTTTCAAGTGTATTAAACATGAAGTCCAAAAAAATTCTAAAATAAAAAAATACTGAATGGATTTCAAGAGACAATTTGAGTGAAAACATGGATGTAGATTCTTACAAAGGAAAATGTGGGTTATTATCCTTGTCTATGATACTTCTTCTGGGTATATGAAACAAATCTTGCCATTTATCCTATTTTTTAGCCATAGAATCTATATCAGCACTTAATATGTATACGAAGTCAGTTAATATGGGTTGTAACTAATAGGATAAAATGATATTGTAAAATTAAATTCTTATTAATTCTATGAATATAATATTTTATTAAATTTTTCTCTTGTAAACTTACTATTGAACAATCCATGTGAATCATGTTAGAAAAGTCACCAAGCAAGGGACTCTGAAAAATATGTGGAAATTAATTCAACAAGAGAAAATTTTCATAAGATATGTTTGTGTGTGTGTGTGTGTGCGCGCGTGCGTGTTCACGCACACGCATACATATAAAACATTTTTCTTAATACAGTTTTTTCCACGTAATGTATAGGAATAATGAGTAATAAAAAAGTAAAACTAATTTTTTGAGGGTACTGGAGATTGAACCCAGGGGCATTCGATCTCTGAGCTACATCCCCAGTCCTTTTTACTTTTTTTTTAAATATTGAAACATGGTCTCACTAAGTTGCTGAGGCTGACCTCGAACCTACAATCCTACTGTTTTAGCCTGCCAAGTACTGGGATTATAGCCGTATGCTACTGTGCCCACCTAAAACTAATTTTTTTAAGAGCTATAGGTCTTCATAGTCAGTTTTTATTTATTAGTTCCCACTAAGATAATTTCAGGAAAGTAAACATACTCTGTTAATTTCTTAACTACCTAAAAATAAATAAGACATTGAAGGAAGCACTCCAATTTAATTTAATTTCTCTAAATACAGTAATTTAATTGGTGTGTATAATGCTTTGTTTATCCAAAGGACAATAACAGAGGTCATAAAGTTTTTTGGTCCAATATTTGTATATCAAATTTTCATCTCTAGAAATGAAAATTGCTTAAAGCAATATGGATTATTGATTTAGTATGAAGTGAAACTTTTTATGTATTTATGTAGAAGTAATCTCAGTATGAGACAAAGTCAAATCTATCCTAAACTTTTCTTGAACTGTCTAGAGGGCACTTTTTTTTTTTTTGGTACTGGGGATTGAACCCAGGGGCATTCTATCTCTGAGCTTCACTCCCCAGCCCTTTTTTGTTTTGTTTTGTTTTTGAACAGAGTCTCACTAGGTTGCTGGTCTTGAACCTGGGGTCCTCCTGTCTCAGCCTCCCAAGTACTGGGATTACAGGTGAGTGCCACCACACCTGGCTTGTCTGGAAGTCTAGAATAAGTGGCTATTTACAATGAAGACATCTCAGGAAAGAACTTATCCTAAGGAAAAAGGGTTCAGTCAATAATTAGGTAGTCAAAAATGCTCATTACTATGTCAAAATTAGCCACAAAACAGATCACAAGTAATTTTGTTATTTATGTAAGTTTAAGCTCACAGTGAATTAAAAGAAACATTCTCATTAAAGTGCAAAACAAGATGGGGAACCTGTTGTCACCATCATTATCCACCATTTTACAGAAGGCCCTAATCCTTGCATTAAAATAAGAAATAGAGGAATGTCTAAATATTTGAAGAAGATAAAACTATCACTATTGTT
Organism: Glis glis; assembly: GCA_004027185.1. NCBI lineage: Eukaryota > Metazoa > Chordata > Mammalia > Rodentia > Gliridae > Glis > Glis glis. The sequence continues at coordinate 2,367 of PVJS01033056.1, read as the reverse complement.
ACTTGTTATGATAATATATCTAGAACTCTGATGTCCACTATGGTAGTCACTAGCCATATGGGGGTATTGAGCATTTGAAACATGGATAGTTGGAATTGAGACATGTTATAAGTGTAGAATAGAGATGGAATATGAAAAAGGGTATAAAGTATTGCACTAAAATTTCATATTCATTAAATAATATGAGGTAATTTCAGATATAAAATATATTAACACAATTAATTTAACCTGTTTTATTTTACTTTTCTGTGTGTGTGCTACTAGAGATTGAACCAAGGGGTATTCTTCCTCTAAGCTACACCTCAGCCCTTTTTATTTTTTAATTTTGAAACAGTCTGGCTAAGTTACCACATTCTGTCTTCTAACCTGCAATCATCCTCCAATCTTAGCCTCCCAAGTACTGGTATTACAGGTGCGTGCCACTGCACCTGACTGCCTATTTTCTTTTACTTTTAAAAATGTGGTTATTGAAAAATTTAAATTGCATACTGACATATTTCCATTTACAACACTGTTCTATAAAATTCAGTAGAATAAATTAGCAAATTATTAGATATTATAAGTTTCAATGCTTTAGGAAATTTTAATTTAAATTTATTAAGATTGGAATAAATTGCAAAGTTATACATTTAGTAATTTTACTCAGCCTGATCAGCATTTTCAACGGTTTTATTGAAATACAATGCACATAGAATACAATCCACCCATTTAAAATGCCCAATTCAATGACTTCTAGTTTATTCATAGAGTTATACACCATTATCAGAATCTAATTTTAGAAAGAGTTATCACCCCTTAAAATTAAAAAAAATGCTCAATCGCAGTGAATTCTCATTTCCCCTGCTCTTCCCCCTTCAGCAATAAGCCAACACTAATCTATTTTGTATGTCTATAAACTTAGTTTTTCTTCATATTCATATAAATGGAATCATATAATATGTCATTTTTTCTGACTTTTTTAGCATAATGTTTCCAAAGGCCATTCATATTGTGGGGTTTGCCATGAGTTCATTTCTTTTAATTGCCAAATATTTATACAAATATACCACATTTTATTTATCCATTTATCAATTGCTGGGAATTTGGGTTGTTTATGTTTTTTGCCTGTTATTAATAATGTTTCTATGATGAAGTTTCTGTGTGAACATATATATTAGTCAGTTCTGCATCACCATAACACAATACCTGAAGCAATTAACTTATAAATAGAAAAAAACATATTTAGCTCATGATTTAGCTCTGGGCTTCCATGGAGTCCGAGACTGGGTGGTTCTGTGGCTTTGGGCCTTTGTCAAGAGTACTGAACAGCAAACAGCTTACATCTTGAGCAGGAAGCAGAAAGACAGAGATACTAGTGAGCCATCATCTCCTTCAAGGGCATCCTCCAGTGGCTCAAGACCTCCCACCAGGCCACTTCCTTAAAGGCACACAGCATCTCCCATTACTGCTACCCTGGGAACAAAGCCCGTTGGGAATATTCAGCCTCCAAATTATAGCAACACATGCTTTCATTTCTCTTGGGTATATATGTAGAAGTGAAATTGCTGGGTCATATGTTAACACTATATTTAAATTTGGGAGAACTGCCAAATTGTTTTTCACAAAGACTACACCATTTACAATCCCTCCCCAACGTATAAGGGCCCTGATTTCTCCATATCCTCAGCATCATTTGTTTATTTTATTATATCTAACATGATAGATAAAAATTGGTAACTTATTATTTTGATTTTCATTTCCCTAATGACTAAGTTTTTTGAACATCTTTTCATATATTTTTTGGTTATTTGAGTATATTCATTAGAGAAATATCTATTCAAAAATTTTCCCATTTTTCAATTGATTCCTTCTTTTTTTAACTATTGAGTTGTAACAATTTTCTTTTTATCCTGGATACAATTGCCTGATCAATATTATGATTTATTTGATAGTATTTTCTCACATTCTATTGGCAATATTTTCTCTTTTTTGGTGGTCAAATCAATAGCATGAAAGATTTTGATTTTTTATCAGTACTTTTCTTTTTTGCTTGTGCTTTTGGTTATGTTTCTAAGAAATTATTAAATAAGTTAAGATAATGAGAAATTATGCTTATGTTTTCTCCTAAGGGTATTATAGTTTTGGCACTTATGTTTGAAACTACTGTGCATTTAGTTAATTTTTGTTTATGGATGAAATAAGCATTCAGCCGGGCGTGGTGGTGCACGCTTGTAATCCCAGTACTTTGGGAGGTGGAGACCGGAGGATCCGGGTTCGCGGCCAACCTCAGCGCGCATGCGCGTGCGATCAATATCTCTCTCTCTCCTCTCTCCTCTCTCTCTCTCTCTTTCCCTCTCTCTCTCTCTCTCTCTCTCTCTCTCTCTCTCT
>PVJS01033055.1:0-22394 GCA_004027185.1 Glis glis | reverse complement strand
GGGGGGGAGGGACACCAAGAGCTGTGTGCATGTATGTTAACACCAAACTGATACTCATTGTGAAGTGAGACTACAATGCACCAATAAAAACATAAAAAAAAGTGAAAGTATACATATTTCTTTAACATAATAATTCTGCTTCTAGGACTGAAGAAAAAAATGCAAAATGCAGTTTTATAACTAAATCCTACCCTCAAAATGAAAGATAAGGGAGGGATATGTGTTTGAGTGTATGTGAAAAGAGACTTGTAATGTAAGATTCTTTTTATCATTCATATTCAGGATTTTATTCCTTTTTTTGCCTGGAAGAGGAAGAACAGGAAGCCACAGCTGCCTAAGAAATAGCCAAGTAGCCAGGGAGCAACATGGCGAAACACTAAGAACCTACATCCAGGAACCAGGAGAACTGGGTGTCACCCTCAGCTGTGACAGCCAAATGGCCAGGGCAAATCACCTGTCGAACCTCAACCCATTTCCTCATCTGGAAAGCGGCACCAGATGGTCTCCAAGACTCTTCCAAGTCCAATGAACTGAGTATATTCTAACAATTCCAACATTATCCTGCATCTTTTCCACCCAACAGAAGAAAAGATCCAACAGAGAGGATTGGCTGATGAGAGAAGTGAATAGTATCTGAGTAGAAAAGGAGGAATTAGAGGCTTCCAGCTGCCCTTTACACCCCCTCACCAAGTAATCTGTAATAAACCCTTGGTCCACTCTAGCCCAGAAATGCCTTTGATGGCAGGACAGTTGCTATTCAAAACCAGTGCACTAGGAGGAAAACTGCAAAAAACGAGGAATTAGTTTCCCTCTCTAAATGTGACTGAGTGCTGTATGCCATTCTAAGGTTTTCCATTTATAGTCTTGTAGTAATATTCATTCAAGTTCTAATTTTCCAAGGTTATTTTTAATCCCATACAGTAACAGTGTGATTATTCTACTTCACTAGGGTAACCATATGTCGCAAATTTCCCAAAGCAGCTTCAATTCCAATTGTTTTGTCTCAAATTTAGACCGTCTCAGACAGTATCCCTTTTTGAAGTTGAAGGAAGATGGTTTCCCAAATACTTAATTATTCCTTGCTGTGTCTTTCCTCCCTGATTACAATAACAAATTTGACATGAGAAGAAAAGACTAAAGAGAAACCCAGGTTTTCCTAGCTCTCGTCTTTGTATCTGGTGAATGGTCTCATGGGCTGTCATGATGACAGAGGAGTTGGAACCAAACATAAGATTTACCCGGTAAGTAGACATAGGTAATAGGAGATATTTGGCTACATAACTGACCGCACAGAGTCTAGGACACCTGGAAAGCAAAGTCAGGATTGCTTTCTTATTAATGGCATTTCCAAGTGAAGACATTTGGGTCCCTATCAGAGAAGAGGAGTAAACCAAGTTAAGGACTCTAGACAGTCATCCTCTGGGCAGAGTATACAAGGACCACAGGACTTTGGTAACTGGAGTAAAGTCCCAGCTCCCACATGGGAATCCACACAGGAAAGAGACTTAAGAGAGCACAGCAGGTTATCAGAAAGGCCAATTATGGAACACAAGGCCATACAGAAGCAACAAAAATGTTTATTTCTTTAGTTTCATTTGATATTGGCCATAGACCTCATGATAGTATACTTGTAAATGCTTCAGTACACATCTCTAAAATATAAGCTGTTTTGAAACTGTTGCATTGTATTCCTCCTTGAGAAACCATTGAAAGCTATAAATTTGTAGCCACTAAGATTATGGGACTGGAAGGAGGCCCCCAGTCCCTAAAACTAGAAGGATAATTCATAGCTTCAGCCTCCATGGGGAACTGAGGTTGTTTAATACCACCTTCTGAGTGTCCTGTTTGGACCGGAGAGTGGCTCAGACTTATGATATAAAAATCAGTAGGCCCATCTCTCAGGAGCTGAATCTAGTGAAGACGAAAAGTTGGTTGGCGTGCCCAATGAGGCTGAGGTAAACAATCCACCGCTTGTGCACCATGCCTTGCAACACAGACGAAAATAAAGTGGGACTTTTTTTGAGGACCAGACTTGAATAGTAAAGGTCAGAGGAAAGGGTTCTGCTAATGGCATTTGGCAAAAGGTAAAAGAAAGAAAGATGGTGAGCAGATGTTCTCTCTTTAGCATTTGTAAAAGGGAAATGACTTTACAGTAGCAGGAATTCAGGTTATATAAAAGGAAACTTCTATCCAATGAACTTTGTAGAGCATGAGACCTAGTTACTGGTGGACATTGTTAGTCTCCTTCCATGGAATATTTAAAAATAGAGCACATATCTGCGTGTCTTCAGTGTTTTGAGTTTAAGGTCAACAGAAACAAGAGTCCAGAACAGGCATCCATGAAGACATTCAAATTCCTCGAAAGGTAGACATGTCTATATATTTGACATTTGTTTCCTTATAAGTTTTTATAATTATTTTTGAAATCCATTGAATTCTTCTAATCTGACACTTCAGCCAAACTTTTCTGTACAAAATTCCTGAGAATAAAAATATGCTTGATATAATTCATAATCAATATAATTGCACAGGATCCATTCAGCATCTTAAGTACTCATATTAATTTTTAATTAATTTGTGTTAATAAGAATTAATGCTGAAAACATTAAGATGTCACTGTCATGTTACATTTGCCCAACTGAAATGATGATTTTAAGCAAAATATCTCTGATATCTACATATACATATTGAAAATATCTTAAGCAAAGTATGTTCTGGAAAACTACAGAAAAAAAATAAAGGAAAATAAACACAAAAGAAGTTCTGGAAAGACCGTTAGAAAAGTAATGAGATTTACAGATTGACTAAAAACACTAGGAAAACCTCCAAAGGATAGTTGACATTTGGTCAGTCAGTCAGAAAAGTTGGCAGGTGGTCAGTAGAAAATATGAATCATAAAAGTCTCTTTCCTCCATCACACAATGCATATGAATCAGATGTCTGCTAGCTAGTTCTTGGTCTCCATTCTAAGAGTCAGTAACTACTTTGTATATTTGGCTTCATGACCCAGTTTAGATTTCGTTTTCTTTCAACTTGCACTATGTGTAGCTCACACTCACACTGACGTTGGGAAGACTGTAATGATCCTCCCATCCATTCACATTGTCCTTTACTTTGGCCAGTTGCTGGGGCAAAATTGCCATGTCTATCACCTACAGCGGAAGTTTGACCTTCTAGCCAAATATTAGGAAGCACAGTAGTGACTGCTATAGCAACAGACTAAACAGACTATCTAAATGGCAGAGTTAGAAGGAGTAAGCAATTCCAAATACAGGAAGGTATGAAAGTGAAAAACTTTCCGACAATAACCGCAAAGCATGAAAACCAAGAGCGTACACATCCTAGTTAATGGCAATCTTAAGAAAAATATGAATCAGGATTTTCTTTTATTGTTTTACCAGCCTTACTTTTTAAGAATTTGTCAAATAATTTCACTTAAATTTCTAATGAACAACAAATGCAAATAACTTCAAAATAAGAATTCGTATCCAAAGTTTTCAAATGCTGATTCATTTAATAATACAAATAATATAAAACTATTCCATCCCTTTAAAGATGTTCTCATTAACCCTTCCAGGTGAAAAAAAAATATTAGCAGCATAAAATGTGAATCACAAAGGAAAGGAAGATACCACCTGTCCAAACCCTATTTTTAGGTTTTCTCTGAGAGTTTTTTGTTTTCTCAATCCTTCCAAGATACTCTCTCTCTCGCTTTCTCTCTCTCTCTCTCTCTCTCTCTCTCTCTCTCACACACACACACACACACACACACACGTGCGTGTGCGAGTACGCACCTTACCATCCTCCTATCTGGAAAATGATCTTTTTAAATAATTTTGCACAAAAGAATAAGATTGCTGCCAATCATGGCCCACTGTATTAGTGGGAGTGAAATTTTTTAATTCTCAAGCAAAGTACCATTTATGGTTCATCAATTGGCTTTATTCATTTATTTATTTATTTATTTATGCAGTATTGGGGATTGAACCCAGGGGCATTCTACCTATGAGCTACACCCCCAGCCCTTTTTATTTTTTGTTTTGAAACAGGATTTCTCTAGGTTGCTGAGAGTCTCATTACATTGCTGAGGCTGTCCTCAAACCTGCAAACCTGCAATCTTCCTCACCCAACCTCCCAAGTACTGGGATTACAGACATGTGCCACCACGCCTGGCTTGGTTCTCTATTTTTTTTTTTTTTTGCGGTACCGGGGATTGAATGCAGGGGCGTTCTACCTCTGCGCTACGCCCCCGGCCCTATTTTTTATATTTTATTTTGAAACCGAGTCTCACGAAATTGCAGAGGGCCTCACTAAGTAGAGAGAGAGAGAGAGAAAGAGAGAGAGAGAGAGACAGGGAGAGACAGAGAGAGAGAGAGAGAGAGAGAGAGAGAGAGATCTGAGGCTGGCCGCAAACCCGGATCCTCCAGAGAGAGAGAGAGAGAGAGAGAGAGAGATCTGAGGCTGGCCGCGAACCCGGATCCTCCAGTCTCTGCCTCCCAAAGTACTGGGATTACAAGCGTGCGCCACCACGCCCAGCTTGGTTCTCTATTTTAGACTGATGAGTCTAAGCCAGGTCTAACTCAGTGTCTTCTTTTATGAAAAACTATTTTTTAACAATCTTGTAGTATCATAAAAATGAAATTCTTAGAAAATATAATTTACACACATACCTGAAATTATCAAACCAATACAATCTCCTAACTGCAACATAAACAAGAAATTAAAAAAGAATTTAAAATAAAATAAAATTATGTCTTTCAGTATGTAAATGCTAGACCATGACTATACCAGATGATATACAGAACAATATACTTCCCTACTCATAATCAATATGGACTTAATACATGTAGGAAAATCTAATTATTGCAGATACTTTTTATAGTCAACATTGATATATAAAGGTTATATAATTATAGTCAAATTGAACATACTTGATAGTTGCAGTCCAGAGAAATTTATTATATATTAAAACTATTCAGAAAATAGTTTGTGTTTGCCTATGTCATGAAATTGTTTCTAGGTTTGAGGAATTTACAAATGGATTTTTTCAATTATATTAATGACTGACAAGGCCTTAAAGTCATGTAGGACATGGGACAATCCTTCTCTGCATTCCAGGGAAGGTAGCATCCCCAGCTTCCAGCCACTAAGTGTCAGTTCTAATTACTGTAACAAAAAAAATGCTCTTACAAATATCCAAAATCCCCTTAGAAAGCAGTACCCCATGTTTCATCCCCAGCCTTGAGAACTACAAGTCTGGGCATAGATACCTAGGCACCTGTGAACACATATTGGATGGATAGAGAGACCTGGAGTGTTTCCTCTAGAAAGATTATAACAATACCTTTGAATATCACTGCATATACTTTCAAGTTCAAAGAACTGGAGTCATGCACACCATCTTTTCTCTCTGCAAAGAAAATAAAAGTCAATAATGAAAAGTTAAGTTTTAAATTAAGTACACAAAAAAGCATTTGCATTCCTATACATAAGCTATGAATAACTAGAAGATATATTTTAAGATACAACAGAATAGCAAAAAGAAATATAAAAAACAAAGAAAAATATAATGGAATATATAAAGGAGCTCCCAGAAGCATATTATAAAACCTTATTGAAATTCATTAAAGAAAGAAATAATGGGGGAAATTTACTACGCTCACTGAAAGGAAAATTCAGTATTACGACCACATCCATTCTCAAGTGTCATTATTATTTAACATCATTTCAATCTAAATTTCACCAGAGTGTTTTCTGTATGTTAAAAGTTAATTTTGAAATTCACACAACATAATAAAAAAAGATGTAGTATTGGTTCAGGGAAAGACAAACTAAGCAATGGAACAGAATGAAGAACCCAATAACTAATTTACCCACATATAAATGCTTTAAAGAGGGAGCATTGCACAACAGCGAGTAAAAAGTGAACTATTTCATATTAATTGAGAATTTAAACTAGTAAAGCAAATTTTTAATTCTTGAAAAATTATAGAATGTGTTTATGACTTTTCTGGACTTTCTTAAACCAAACACAGGTATGATGAAGATCACCAAAAACAAGGAAAAAAAATAATTAAAAGGCAAACTACACTAGGAGAATGTGTTTGAAAAGCACGTACCTGAGAAAAGATCTGAATGCTCTATAATGTATACACCAAGATACATGTGTGAGAATGCTCTAGAGGAGCAACATTTTAATAGCTCAAATTCAGAAACAACTCAAATGCTCAGTAACAGTAAAAAAATCAAGAAATAAGTACTGCTCTGTTTATACAAGATTATACCACGCACTGATGAAAATGAGCAAACGATTTGAAGCAACATAGGTAAATCTGAAAACATTTTGTTGGTAGAAAGATGGCAGACTCAAAATCATAGGTGCATGAATCAAAAAATTCTTGGATAGTTACATAATGACATCTCTGAAAATGTTTATTACAGTGTAATATGTAGTACTGGAAAGTTGGAGGCAATCTGGGTGTCTACCACATTTATTAAAAATATGTGCACAAAAATATGTGCACAAAAACATTCATTTTCCAAAAACACATACCAATGAAAAGACACACTAAATACATTTAAATGTTGTCTAAGAGGTAGGGAGGAAAATAGAATGATGCAGATTGGACCAAAATAGAATTAGTTAATTTCCATGTCAGTTATTTGTCATCTTAAAAGAGCAATAAAACAAGAATGATAAGAATGCCAGTGAATTGAGGAGCCAGGAGACCAAATGCAGAGCAGGACAGGAGCTGACGCTTACGTCTGAACTTTTACATGCTCCTAGAAGCTTGAGTCCCAAGGGCAGGCTGACTCCATTTGATAAACCAGAGATAGAGTACACACAGATAATGTGAGTCTTTTTTATATAAGTATAAAAATATTTATATTTTCAGAAATGCTTTTAGGGTAAAAATTAAGTGGTTTACTGAAAGTCATTTGGCCAACTATGAAAACAACTCCATCAAATCAAGTTGGCCAACCAAATCCATTACAACAGTCTTGCTACTATATTACATATTTTATTGGTTTCATAACTCAGTGTTTCTAATAAATTCATTTGTCCTTTTAAAAACATTTTTATAGTTGGGCATGGTGGCACACACACACCTGTAATCCCAGTACTAGGGAGGCTGAGACAGGAGGATTGCAGGTTCAAGATCAGCATCAGCAATTTAGCAAGGCTGTCAGCAAGTTAGGGAAACCCTGTTTCAAAACAAAAAATAAAAAAAGCTGAAGTGTGGCTCAGAGGTAAATTCTCCTGGATTCAATCCTATATACATATATGCCTATGATTATATATATATATAATATATACATGTACATATATATATATATGCCTATGATATATGCCTATGATTCCTTCTATATTAACTAGTCCAAAAATGCATCTCCACCTATTTGGATTTTATGTCTGTCTATAAAAAACTGGCATCATATTATCCATTATTTTTTTCATCAAGTAAATATTATTTCAGTTTTGTTTTTTCCCACACCCTTTGGGTCACAGCACTTATTAAATTTTTAAAGTAAGTTCTTCATTACTATAGCCTCTTTCTTTAGTCAGAATTGTAATCACTCAACTAAGAAGTCTAAGAAAATTGATATTATTTCCACAAGAACACAAATGGTATCATTTCATTTCTAAGATACAACATTGTCTTCTCGTTGGATAAAACTTCATTTTGTTGCCTAAAATTGTCAGTCGTTCCAGCACCATTTCTCTGGCTTACTGAGTATGTGGCAGAAGTTTAAATTGTTTCCAGACCTTGTGCTATTTTTATATTAGTCATCTGACCAAATTCTATTCAGCATACTCTTCACTTAGAAACAATTTTTCAGACAAACATCCTACCTCCATTAAGTAAGAAGCAATCAGAATTGGTGTGCCTGCAGTTCAGAGGACTTTCATTTGGTTGGCAAGTGTATATTTGCTCTTGATGAATTTTTTAAATAAATGAAACTTCTTAATTATAAGTTAACATATAGAAAACAATATGCTATTCCTAGGAACAAACTATGAAAAAAACCAAGAGACACTTTATCAGTTGGTCAAAAGATGAATTACCTCTTTTTAATATATAATATTATGTTGTACGTTGTGGGGAAAATGCCACTTTTAGTGGCTATTTTACATAAATTTAATTCTGCACTAAAACATAGCTACACATTAGAGAAGATGGAGAGATTGTGTAGCTTTTGGTTAAGAAGACAGTTTTATACAAGTCAGATTTCAGTGTTAGATCCAGCTTTGACTGTTCAGCAGTTGTTTAAACTCTCAAAGCCTTTGTAAAGTAAAGATCTTAAATAAAATGATCACTTGTGTTTTCAAAACTGTGTGATATTCTAAAACCAAGGTCTAACCTTATCTTAATGGAATTCAATGAAGATTCCATAGATTTGGTTGACTACCAACTTCAATACCTAACCATTTTCACAGTAAGGAAATTCTTCTTGGCTAACCTAAATCTTAAGCACTTCCAATATTTCTTTCTATAATGTGGTTAGAAAACTTTCCCTTGGATGGAAAAATTAATTCCATTCTTGAATACAGCCAATAAATCACACCTCACATTTTCTCCTCCAGAATGAATAGTCACAAACTTTCCTTAAAAATCTGTTTTCAACAATTTAACTATATAATGGCTTTCCTACTCCAAGTTTTCTAGATTTTAATTGTGGAACTCAAAACCAGACAAGGAAATTCATGGAGGATCTGAGGAGAGTTGAGTGTTATTTTCTACCAGTTTCTGCACATGGACAAATAGCATAGACATTTCAGAAACTAAGAAAATCTTGACTCCTTGTATATCACTACCACCAATTTTGTGAAATGATTATAACTTACTCTTTGCCCAGAATGTTACTGTAAATGACTGGGTGGTTCTTGTCTACCATCCACAAACCAAAAGGCACGAGTAACTCTTCTTTACAGTATTCTAAGGAAAGATAGATTTCAAACTAGCTGGATCAAAACACTAGTTATTTTCTGATCTCTTACAATAACAGTGTACATATATGTTACGCCTTTAGGCATGAAGGAGTAGATAAAATCAGACTGACGTGATGGAAGGCATAATGTTCACAGAAAGTATAGAAAGTTTTGTACATGTGAGGCCTGACTCAGAATTTATCACTATCACAATACATGTGCTGCCCATGGCTATCATTTAGTTTCTGCGGACATTTATTTTGCTTTTATACATACATATACACATTTTCTTTATCCATTTATCTGTTGATGGACACTTAAGTTTATTCCATATCTTAGCCCTTGTGAATAATGCTGCAATGAGCATTAGAATACAGATATTTCTTCAACATATTGAGTTCATTTCCTTTGGATATATACCAAATAATGGGATTCCTTGGTCATATGGTAATTCTATTTTAATTTTTGAGGGACCTCCATATTTTTCCATAGTAGCAAAACTCCTTTACATTCCTGCTAACAGTGTACCAAGTCCCCCTTTTTCTCCATTTCTTTGAAAACAATTGATATCTTTTGTGTCGTTGATAATAGCCATTCTAACAGGTGTGAGGTAATATGATAGCTCATTATTTGTCATTGCATTTGAGAAAACTAATCCTACTGTTGTGACAACATGGATGGGCATTTTGGTGAATGAAATAAGCCAGGAACAGAAAATCAAATGCAACATAATCCCTCTTTTACATATGAAATATAAAATCTAAGAAGGTCAAACTCATAGAAGCAAAGCATCAACTGGTGGTTACCAGGGGTTAGGGAGGGGAGAGTAGGGGATGTTTTGGTCAAAGAATATAATATTTCAGTTAGGAGGAATAAATTTAGGGGATCTTCTGTACAATCTGGAGACTATAGTTAATAACAATGCATTGTATACTTGAAAATCCCTAAGAGAGTAGATTTTAAGCATTTTCACCACACACACAAAAGTATGTAAAGTAATACATATGTTAAATAGCTTGATTTAGCTGTTCCACATGTATAGGTACATTTTTTTTTTTTTTGCGGTACTAGGGATTGAACCCAGGGCTGTTCTACCTCTGCGCTACACCCCCGGCCCAATTTTTTATACTTTATTTTGAAACCGGGTCTCACAAAGTTGCGGAGGGCCTCACTAAGGAGAGAGAGAGAGAGAGAGAGAGAGAGAGAGAGAGAGAGAAATAGGGAGAGAGAGAAATAGGGAGAGAGAGAGAGAGAGAGCTGAGGCTGGCCGCGAACCCGGATCCTCCGGTCTCCGCCTCCCAAAGTACTGGGATTACAAGCGTGCACCACCACGCCCAGCTATAGGTACATTTTAAAATATCATGTTGCAAACCACAAACATATACAAGTTTTCTTTGTCAATAATAAAAATAGGGAATGTTGTAAGACTCTAATAAGGTAATTAAGGTACAACACAGATGTACATTACTCTCTCATCCATCCTGACTAACTCTGGAACAACCTTAATCAAAATTAGATTCCTTCACAAGCATCCACAGGAAATCCATTTGTAGCAGGCATCATATGATGTGGATGTTTTTACTGAAGAGTTACAAGGTCTCAGGGGGTCACATCACACAGCACATAGCATTTCACTTGTAGTCCTCTGCACTCTTTCCCCTAGATTTTTGCCATAGGTCTCTCTTCTCACCTTGAGTTCAGCCTTGCAGGTACTGGTCTCCTCCTCTGTAAAGTACCAGTTTCCTCCTCCTGCACCCATTCCCTTACAACTGTGATTGTCCTACTCTTTGTTACATAACCAATCCAGTCTACCCCCAGCTTCTGCTTAAAAACATCAACCTCAAGCCAGTATGGTGGTGCACACCTATAATCCCAGTACTTGGGAGGCTGAGATAGGAAGATCACAAGTTCGAGGACAGCCTCAGTAAGTAGTGAGACTCTCATCAACCTACCAAGACCCTGTATCAAAATAAAAATAAAATAGGGCTGGGGGTGTAACTCAGAGGTAGAATGCCCCTGGGTTCAATACCCAGTACAAAAAAATTAACCTTCCTCCAGCAAAGTGCTCAGTAAATTGCAGAAAGCACTGGGGAATTCTAAGTAACTTGTTTTATTCTACTACAAAAACACTTTCTTGATAAGTCACTTGATGAACCTTGCATTCTTTCATTGATTCCTGTGAGAAACTGCACCAAAGGGTGTTTGTCTGTCTGTCTGTTTTAATGCCAAAAAGGTAATAAATATTGAATCATGGCACTTAAATCTTAAAGATCTTTCTATTTTCTAGCTTTACAGTTTTTTATCTCCACTATTTCTAGTGTCCATAGTAAAACGATCCAGTAACAAAACAAAAAAAACTAAACTAAATGCATCAGTACTCTTCAAAGCAAGAACTGTAGACAGTAGTTAGATAGGGCACTATTTTAATTTTTTGAGCTTGCTCATAATTATTGTTATCTTTAATCTATGTCTTTTCTTTATTTATGACATTACAATTTTTCTCTGTTGGTTGAATTGTTTCTAGAAAAATAACCCTTGGCTGGGGAAGCTTTTCTAAGATTTTAATTTTTTGACTACAGTAAATCAAGTATTGGCCATACAATAGTGAATCTTTCTGACAGATTAATCTGAGTTGATCAACAAGAAAATAATCTTTTGGTTTACACATTTTTCTATCACATGCTATGTCTACTTTTCCATAGAAAATTTTAAATTGTATGATATTTTGTTCCTAAATGATATAATTTTAAATGTTAGCAAAATACTTTATTAGCATTAAATTAATTGTATGAAAGAAAAATATTGTCTTCTTTTTTTTTGGTACTGGGGATTAAGGCCAAGGGCATTCTACCTTCAAGCTACACCCCCAGCCCTATTTTATTTTTTATTTCGAAACAGGGTCTTTCCAAGTTGCTGAAGGTCTGGCTAAGTTTCTGAAGCTGACCTCAAACTTGCAATGTTTCTGTCTCAGTCCCCCAAGTACTAAGATTATAGGCATGTGCCACCACAACCAACTTGTAGCACATTTTTCTATTTGCCACCTTAATGCCCTTTTTCAAAATATCATTATTTATATTGTACATTAGTATATACATATATACATATAGTACATTATCTATATTACACATTAGTATATAACTAGTTGAAAAATAGACTATCCTTTTAATCATATTATTTTCACATAAAAGAGAATGCTTACTTCTCAAATTCTAATCTCTTTTAATTAATGTTATTTCCTATCATTTTAAGGCAAATTTTACAGATTACCAATAACTTGTTTTATATTTTGAGCTTTTATATTAAAACACCACCACTAATCTATTAACTAAAATCTGGTTATACAGAAAGCATTTTTGTTTCTAAATACCAATACTCTTTTTGACTGTTTTTAACAAGCCAACATGATAGGCCAATTGATTGTTTATATTATGGTAGACATTATGAAATGGACACTTTTGAGGTCAAAACTAGCTGAATACCAGCAATTTTATATAATTAAAACAAATAATTATTCTTCCATGCCAGAAGAAAAATGTTGACACATATTCCTTTTTATCAATTACTCATAATACTGCTAAGGAAATTGTGGTAGTCTGTCTCATACGACCTACACAGATTGCTTATGATTTCAAGTTTTTATCTCAGCCAAAATCAACTTTCACATTCTTTTCTCCAAAATAAGCAGTCTGTACTGAGGGCAGAGTTGGGATTGGTTGAGTGTTGGGACTCTTATTCACCGTGTGCAATGACCACCACATGCTATTGACTGGATTACATGTCTGAAGAGACATCTTA
This sequence comes from Glis glis, assembly GCA_004027185.1. NCBI lineage: Eukaryota > Metazoa > Chordata > Mammalia > Rodentia > Gliridae > Glis > Glis glis. The sequence goes on along the minus strand of PVJS01033055.1, from coordinate 9,667 downwards.
CCCCATTGCTTACTTATGGTAAATTGCCTCCCATGCGGTTAAGGACACAGAAAAACCTGGGGATTTTTTTTCTGGTTTTATGAATGACATCAGATTTCTAAAAGACTGCTAACTGTGTACTGCAGTGTTAAAGTGCAAACTTACCATACTGCGTGCAATTATGTGATTGCCACATTTAAATGTCCCTTTGGGAATTGCTCACCTATGACTCAGCACGCAAGTTGGACCCACTTAAGGATCTAGCATTTTTAAAAACTACTTCAAAAATTACATATTTGAACAGAAGTCAGTATATTTACATAATGGTTTTGGAAAATAGGATCAAAACTTAGATTAAATGTATTTTAAAAATATAAGATTTTTTTCCTGTGCAATGATGTATTATCTTAATTCATACTTTCTATTAGTTTTCAAAATTTTTGAGTTCTCATCTCATTTGTGTGTGTGGAGATGGGGTGGTACTGGGAATTGAACCCAGGGACATTCTACCTCTGAGCTACACCTCCCACCCTATTTTATATATTTATCTTGAAACAGGGTCTCATTAAGCTGAGGAGGGCCTGGCTAAGTTGCTGAGGCTGGCCTGGAACCTGGGATTCTCCTGTCTTGGCCTCCCAAGTAATGGGATTACAGGCATGGGCCATCACACCTGGCTTCATCTCATTTTGATTACATCCATTACTTGAGTTCCCTGTTCAATTTCCATACATAGTCAAGCCTAAAAATTAAATTCTTGACTTATTAGCATTTAAGTTTTCTTATTTTCTAGCACAGAAAAGGCATACTCCATGAATGCTCATTATTGTAATTTAAATTGATTTTGAAATAAAATGGATCTGAATATGAATCTCATCTTTGGCATGTATTAGCCATGAAACTGTAGGGACACTATTTTATCTTATTAACTCTTTTTTTCACTTGTAAGATGACAGTAATAAAAATTATATGTAGAAATGAAACTAAGTAACAAATATAAAATACATAAATTAACAACTTATCTATATTAATTAATGAATAAAAGTACTAAATCTTAATAGTATTAATATTATTTACTCAATAAACCAAAACAAGAAGCCCTCTAAACATAGATCTTTTAATTATCTAAAAGCTATCTACATATTTGAATCATCAATCAAAATGCTCTTAACATGACCCTAAGATTCACTGAAGCGCATCACAGAATTAAGGTGAATCCAGCAAGCAAGACAAGTATGGCTTATTTAGCTAAATAACAACTTTTTAAAATAGAAGAATTCAGTTAATTATTACCTGCTAGTTCAGGTCAATCATCATAAATACTTACTCCTCTCTATATTTCTTAAGAGCAAAACATCACAGACATTACGAAGGCCTACTTAGCCATTTTTCCTAGGACTAGGAATCATGAGGTGTGGGGACTTTTCAGGCCATACCTTAAGAAAACAGTAGGTTTCAGAAACAAGAAAAGTCTTGCAAATCTCAAAGTATACACAGATTCTATGGAAGCACAACATATTTTAAAATAAAATCAAAGTATATTGCTCCATATTGTCATCCATGTGTAAATATTCATAGATCTGATGTCTTTTTTATCATGGACTCACTTAAAATATTCTAAAAGAATAGCCAGTTATCAGCATGTCTACATACATGCTGTTCAAATACACCTTGTTCAAATACATTGGACAAAACAGTGGCGGCCTGTCAGACCCCATTGGCAGTCTCTGAATGTAGTTTTGGCAGTCAAGAACTTTCTTTTTCCCTTCTGGAAAAATCAGAATCTATTTAGGTTTCCAAAGTGGATGGGTACCAAGGGGTCAAATAATATCCCCTGGAATATTACCTTTGCCACTAAAAATAAGAGTTTCCTTCAGGAAAATAAATAGTCCCACTGCCAGAATGCCAGCAGCAGACACCTGAACAAAGTTCAGAAAAGAACAGCAAAACATAGAAACTGTGGAGATGGAATATGGTTCTGGTAGTACTAGCCAAAAAGCCAGAATAGACAGGATGTGGCTAGTAGATGAAACTACACTAATAAAAGCCCTGATAACTCTAATCAGTGTATCCAGGATGATCCATATTAAAAATGACCTATGCAAACAATGTGGTAATTGATCTGTGGTCATGGGACTAAAGAGAATCTCCTGGAGGAATAAGAGACTCAATTTTATTCTTAGTGTTTCAAAGAAAATGTTCAATATTTAGAATGAACTATGAGAACACAGGGAAATTAAGCCCTACAGGGGCCAATGCAATGAGGTACAACAATGCAGTGTAGCAAACAAAAACTGTACTTGAATCGAAGTAGATTGCTCACTTGAAGCTAAGTGAGAATACCTGAGAGGCCCTGCAGCCAACTCAATAGTCTTGGTTTGAAATTTTTGACAAAAACCGAATGGTTCAAGAGTAAGCAAGTGACAACAAAAAGATGAATTAGGACCTGGCTCTAGACCACCAAAACTAGATTAATAAGGAAAGATAATGTAAAAAGTTGTGTCTGTATCTAAGTTAATGTTGGGCAGAATTGCCTTAAATATTTTCTAAATGAATTCTTTGGTTCTAATTCAAGGTATCATTTAGATATTATGACCTAACCTTCCAGAATTTCTTATAAATATCTTTAATCAGGAATTGTTAATCCAACTGATATCCCTAAGGTTAATGGAAAAAGTGTAACCCAAAAGGAGACATACCTGAATTTGGATGTCACCAGGAACATATAGGTTGTACATATATATAAAATATAATGCATAAATAATTGCATTTCAACTATTATTCTGCTGAGTGACAAAACAATTTTAGGAACTATTTTCCACCATGCTTCTTTTCTTTTACTGAAAAGATTATCCTATGTTTATTTAATTTTATTGGTGCACTATAGTCTCACATCCTAATGTGGTTCATAGTGATAGTGACATACCTGCACACAGCACTTGGTAGGCTCCCCCCCCCATTCCCTTCATTCTCCCAACCCCCTTCCCCATACAGGGTATTGAGATTGACATTGGTATTCTCACGGATGTATATAATGTCCAATGGAAGTGATTCCTTCATTGATCCTCCCTCTCCCCCCACCCCTTCCCCTAGACCACCTCCTTTGCTCTGTTAGAGTTTCTCCTCCATTATCTAAAGTCACTCTGGTATCCTGATTACTCCCTACCTTCCACATATAAGAGAAAACATATGTCCCATCACTTTCTGTGACTGACTAATACCACTCAACATAATGTTCTCCAGGTCCATCCATTTTCCTGAAAACGACATTATTTTGTTCTTCTTTATTGCTGAGTAGAATTTCATTCTGTATATATTCCATAATTTTGTAATCCATTCATCTGTTGATAGACACCTAGGTTGGTTCCATAATTTGGCTATTATGAATTGTACTACTATAAACATGGATATGCATATATTGCTATAATTTTCTGGTTTCCGTCCCTTTGGAAAGATACCCAGGAGTGGTATAACTGGATCCTATGGTGGATCCATTCCCCATTTTGTAAGGAATCTCCACACTAATTTGCAATCCCACCAACAATGTAGAAGAATTCCTATTTCCCCACATCCTCGGCAGCATTTATTGTTGTTTGACTTCATGATTGCCATTCTGATTGGGGTTAGATAAAACCTCAGTGTAGTTTTGATCTACATCTCACTGATTGCTAATGATGTTGAACACTTTTTCATGTATTTATTGGCCATTTGTATTTCTTCTTTTGTGAAATGTCTATTTAGTTCAATTGCCCATTTCTTCATTGGGATATTTGGTTTTTAGTGTTCAGTCTTTTAAGTTCTTTTTATATTCTAGCCTTTAGTCCTCTATCAGAGATATAGCTGGCAAAGATCTTCTCCCATTCTGTAGGCTCTCTCTTTAGACTCTTGATAGTTTCCTTTGATGAGCAGAAACTTTTTAGCTTAATGCCATCCCATTTACTAATTCTTGTTTTAAACTTCCTGAGCTTTGGGGGTCTTATTGAGGAAGTTTCTACTTATGCCTATATGTTGGAGTGTTGAACCTATGCCCTCCTCTAGTAATTTCAAAGTCTCTGGCATAATTTAAAGGTCTTTGATCCATCTCCAGTTGATTCTTGTGCAGGGTGAGAGGTAAGGATTTAATTTCATTTTTCTACAAATGGATAACCAGTTTTCCCAACACCATTTGTTGAAAAGGTTATCTTTTCTCCAAAGTATGTGTTTGGCACCTTTGTCAAAAATGAATTGGCAAGCCAGCGTGGTGGCACACGCTTGTAATCCCAGTACCTGGGAGGCTGAGACAGGAGGATCGCAGGTTTGTAGCCAGCCTCAGCAGCTTGTGAGGCCCTCTGCAACTTAGTGAGACCCTGTTTCAAAATAAATAAAAAATCAGTCTCAGGGTGGAGCTCAGAGGTAGAATGCCCCTGGGTTCAATAATAGTACCACAAAAAAAGTTAATTGGCTATAAGTGTGTGGATTTGTTTCTGTGTCTTCTATTCTGTTCCATTGATCTATGTGTCTGTTTTTGTGCCAGTACCATGCTGTTTTTATTACTATAGCTCTGTAGTATAATTTGAAGTCAGGTATTGTGATGCTTCCTGCATTGTTCTTATTGCTGAGAATTGCTTTGGCTATTCTGTCTATCCATATGAAATTTGGCTATTTTGTTTCTCCATATGAAATTTATGACTAATTTTTCTAGGTGATGTTGGTATTTTGATAGGGATTGCCTTGACTCTGTAGATCACTTTTGGTAGAATGGCCATTTTTTTTTTTTTTTTGCGGTACCAGGGATTGAACGCAGGGGCGTTCTACCTCCGCACTACACCCCTGGCCCTATTTTTTATACTTTATTTTGAAACCAGGTCTCACAAAGTTGCGAAGGGCCTCACTAAGGAGAGAGAGAGAGACAGAGAGAGACAGAGAGAGAGAGCTGAGGCTGGCCGCGAACCCAGATCCTCCAGTCTCCGCCTCCCAAAGTACTGGGATTACAAGCGTGCGCCACTATGCCTGGCGGTAGAATGGCCATTTTGATATTTATTCTGCCTATCCAAGAGCAAGGAAGATCTTTCCATCTTCTATGATCTTTTCAATTTCTTTCTTTAGTATTCTATAATTTTCATTGTAGAGGTATTTTACCTCCTTGGTTAGATTTATTTCTAGGTATTTTATTGTTTTTGAGGTTATTGTGAATGGAATTGTTTTCTGGATTTCTTTTTCAGTGGACTCATGGTTGGCATATAGAAAAGCTACTGATTTTTTTAGATTGATTTTATATCCCACTACTTTGCTGAATTTGTTAATCGGCTCTATAAGTTTTTTGGTTGAGTTTTTGAGGTTTCAAAATATAGGATCATATCATCTACAAATAGAGATAATTTCAGTTCTTCTTTTTCTATTTGAATTCCTTTCATATCCTTCTCTTGCTTTACACTCTGGCAAGAGTCTTGAGGACTATATTGAAAAGCAGTAGTGATAGTGAGCAACCTTGTCTTGTTCCTGATTTTAAAAGGAATTCCCGCAGTTTTTCCCCTTCAGTATGATGTTGGCTTTGGGTTTATTGTATATTGCCTTAATGAGATTGAGGTAAATTCCTTCTATTCTGATTTTCTGCAGTGTTTTTAACATGAATGGGTGCTAGATGTTTTCAAATGCTTTTTCAGTGTCTACTGAAGTGATCATGTGACTTTTGTCCTTAGATCTCCCTGTTGTTGATTTCTACTTTTATTCCATTGTGACCTAAAAAAATGCAGGAAATTATATTACATTTTTTAAAATTTGCTGGTACTTGCTTTGTGTCCCAGTATGTGGTCTATTTTGGAGAAGGTTCCATGAGCAGCTGAGAAGAATGTGTATTCAACTTTTGTTGGCTGGAATATTCTGTATATGTCCATTAGTTCCATTTGGTTTATAGTGTTCTTCAGCTCCGAAGAGTCTTTACTCATCTTTTGCTTGGAAGATCAATTTAGTGTGAGAAGTATGTTGAAGTCTCCTAATATTATTATATTTGGGTCTATTTGAGACCTAATGTCCCTAAGAGTTTGTTATTAAAAGTGGGTGCACCCACATTTGGTCATAAATATCTACTATCATTACATCTTCTTGTTGGATTGTTTCTTTTATTAGTAAGAAGTGACCTGATTTGTCTCTTCTGATAAGTTTTAGCTTAAAGTCTGTTTTGTTGGATATGAACGTTGCTACCCCTGCTTGTTCTTGTTCTCCATTTGCAATAGTATACCTTTTTCCATCCTTTCACCTTTAGTCTACAGATATATTTCCTGTAAGGTGAGTTTCTTGCAAGCAGCATATAGTTGGATTAAGTTCTTTAATCCACATTGCCAGTCTGTGCCTTTTAATTGGGGAGTTTAGACCTTTTACATTCAGTGTTATTATTGAGAGATGATTTTTGTTTCCTGTCATTTTGAGGTCTATTTTCTGTTTGATATAGTATTATTTCTCTGTCACTTATCTGCCCATCTAGTGGAATTTGCCCCTTCTCTGGTTCTGGAATTTACTTCTTTTTTCCTCTTTGTGTTTTATTTCTTTAAGTATTGTCTCTAATGCCAGGTTGGTAGTCATGAATCCTTTTAGTTTCTGCTTGCCTTGGAAGGTTTTTATTTCTCCATCAATTTTGAATGATATATTTTCTGGATACAGCAGTATCAGTTGGAAGTTGTTTTCTTTAAGAGTCTGGAGTACATCATACCAGTCCCTCTGGCTTTCATGACTTGGTTGGGAAGTCTGGAGTGATTCTTATTGTTTTGCTCCTGAATGTCACCTATTCTTTTATTCTCAATGCTTTTAAAATTCTTTCTTTGGCTTCTATGTTAGTCATTTTGATTATTATGTGGCGTGCAGAAGTTCTTCTTTGTCTTATTTTGTTGGTGTTCTGAATGTCTCCTATACATGGATGTCCAAGTTTTTTTCTATGTTTGGGAATTCCTCTGATATTATTTCTCTGAAGAGATTTCTAATACCCTTGGTTTGTGCTTTTAGACCTTCTATGCCTAGTATCCATAAGTTAGGTCATTGTGTATTATTCCATATATCTTAGATGGTCTGGCCATGTTGTCTTCTCTATATTGTTGATTGTGTGGTCAGTTTTGAATAAGCTGTCTTCCAAGAGTGAGACGTTATTTTCCATGTGGTCTAGCCTGCCAGAGGTGGTTTCTATTGATGTCTTTAATTCATCTATTGATGTCTTTAATTCATCTATTGACTCCTTCATTTCACTCAACACCTCTTTTTGGTCGTTACTTAAGGCCTCAATTTCTCTATTCATATGTTCTTTCATTTCCCGTACACTTTCTCTGATTTTATTTGTGAGACCTTTGATCATATTGAAAATCAAAATTCTGAATTCTCCTTCTGGCATTTCCTGCAGCTCAGTATTGGCGATCTCCCTTTTGTTGAGTTGTGGAGTGTATTGTTTCCTCGTCAGTCTTCACTCTCATGTTTTCAGAGTTCTCAGGTTTGTATTTCTGTTATCTTTTCATCCTCTTCCTCTTTGTGTAAGAGTCATTTGTCTATTTGTTATCCCTTTATAAGAAAGCCTATGCTGGGGGTATATATTTGCCTCTAGTGATCTATCTTATATAATGAAACTTTTAAGTTTGTATCCCAGAGCCTCTTTAACAAGATATAGTTCTTAGTACAGGCAAACAGGAGTCTCTGATTGGCTGAAGGTGACTATGCTCTCCAGGTCCAATATCTGTAGGACCAGAGACTATGATGTTCTGTTCAGAGATTACAGCCTCCTGGGGATTTAATGCCCCATAGCCACCACCTCTCCTCTTCTGGTTGTGAGCCCATGAAACTCTGCAGAGCACTGACCTCTGGTCTCTGTGGTCACGGAGCATAAGCTCAGCAGGGCCAAAGATTACTCTGTTCCAGGCTTGTGGCCTGGCTGACTGAGCTTTGATGTCTCAGGAACACTAATGCTGATCTCCTTGTTGCAATCACATGGAGTGCTGTCAGTTATTGGCATGCATGTGCACCAGGCACAAACTCTGCTGACAGGGAGAATGTTGCATTCTCAGCCTATAGCTGTGATCATATGAACCCCTGCTGGCCCCAGGCCTCCCTACTTTCAGGGCCCAAGCTCTGGCAGGGAAATATTGTACTGTTCTGATCCTGGGGCTTGGGTGGCTCAGTTATTTAGCCCCAGGAGCACCACTGCTGCTATGAGCAACTGTGATCACATGAGACCTCGTTGGCCTCTGGCCTTGATGCTTGTAGCACCCAAACACTGATGGGGGCAAGTTTATAGCCTTCTGACCCTGCAGCATGTTTGGCTGAGTTATTTCAACCCAAAGACACCAATGCTGGCAGTCCTTTGGTGATTTCTGGAAACCCTGCAGGGGTGCGGGGAACTGCCAACCCTGTCTTTCCCGCCCAAATGTCCAAATGTCCCTGGGAACTGTCTGGTAATTCACATTTCTGCTGTGTTCAACTAGCCCCCACCCCAACCTCCTCAGGGATGATTTTCTGACTCACATTATATAGGGTTTGAAGTCAGATTTTTAAATTTCCTGTTTGATACACTCTGAGCTCTTTCGGCCTGAGATTTTCAATTTTTCTTCAATTCTTGAAAAGCCTATGTAATACACTTCTGTTCTCCATATCTCTTAACTGCTTGCTCAATTATTCTATTACTTTATCCAATTCTAATGCCTTCTGTTATTGACATAATATTTCAGCCCACTAATGAGTTCATTAGCTTTGTCTTTCCTTGTTTAAAAAGTAGCATCGTGGGACCCAAGGGGAAACATGTATGCATGTTCATTTTTAAGACTTTGAATCTCACTATGATGTGTGATTAGAATCCACCAATAAAAGTATAGAAAATCAGTTTTATGGAGATGAAATTCACATATTGTAAAATTCTCCATTTATTTTTGCCACAAATATCCAGAAATTTGCAAATGACATGAATATCTATGTTGACATTTTGATGAACTATATAAAAATCATCTTAACACTAATAGGTAGCATTATCAGGGTTGCAATTAAAATTCTCCATTTAAAATATAGAATCCAAAGGTTTTTAGTTCATTCCCAGAGATGAGCAAACTTCACCACCACAATACATTTTAGAACACTTTCATCACTCAAAATAGAAACTCTAAAACCATTAGCAGTCAATCCTATTTCTCTCCCCAAGCCCACCTATCCTCCTCAATCTACCCACCGCCCAGCCACAGGCAATTACTTGTCTATTTTTTTCTGCCATATGTTTTCATTTTCTGAACATTCTCTATATTCCTATCAAACTGCAATTATATACCCTTTGACCATCATCCCCCCAACCTTTCCTCACATCTCTACCCAAACCTCTAGTGACTACTATTCTACTAGCTATTTCTATGCGATCAACTTTTTCAGATTTCATAAATGAGTGAGATCATGTGGTTCTTGTCTGTCTGTATCTGAATTATTTCATGTTACATGATGTTTTCCATTTTGTAATAATGGCAGGATTCTCTTTTTTGTTATATCTGAATAGTGTTCCATTATGCATATATACCTTATTTTCTTTGTCCACTCATCAGAGATAGACACTTAGGTTTACTTCATATCTTTTTTTTTTTTTTTGTGGTACCGGGGATTGAACCCAGAGGGGTTCTACCTCCGCGCTACACCCCCGGCCCTATTTTTTTATACTTTATTTTGAAACCGGGTCTCACGAAGTTGTGGAGGGCCTCACTAATTA
>PVJS01033054.1:0-22396 GCA_004027185.1 Glis glis | reverse complement strand
TATTTTTTTATACTTTATTTTGAAACCGGGTCTCACAAAGTTGCCGAGGGCCTCACTAGGTAGAGAGAGAGAGAGAGAGAGAGAGACACAGAGAGAGAGAGAGAGAGAGAGACAAAGCTGAGACTGGCCGCGAACCCGGATCCTCCGGTCTCCGCCTCCCAAAGTACTGGGATTACAAGCGTGCGCCACCACGCCCGGCTCTTGAGTCACAAATTTTAAGAGCAAAACCTCAGTATCTCTCTCTCTCTCTCTTTCTCTTTCTTTTTTTTTTTTTTGTTTTCTTTTGTGGTACTAGGGATTGAATCCAGGAGCATTCTACCTCTGAGCTGTACCCCCAGCCCTATCTTATTTTTTATTTGGAAACAGGGTCTCGCTAAGTTGGGAAGGGCCTCACTAAGTTGCTGAGGTTGTTCTCAAACCTATGATTCTCCTGTCTCAGCCTCCCAAGTACTGGGGTTAGGGGTGTGTACCACCACCCCTGGCTCTTGTTGATTTTATTCACACTGCTGTTTTAAACTAACTCATAGATTTTTAAAAATTTAATTTGGAAAAAACACTATTTAATATGATTTCAACACTTAAATATTCTTGGAATCCCATCTTTGCTTTCAGAATCGTAAAAGAACAAATCTTCAGTTCTGTTTTGGAAAACCACCGAGTTTAAACCATTTAAGCCAAAGATTTGTTTTATAGAGTAATTTCGCCATCTTGTGGTTATGTAAGATATTGCTACTAAGGATCTTAAGGGTTATTTTTATGTCTATTACTAATAGGAAGACGCTGCTCTAGTACTTTTTTCTCAGTGAAACGTGTTTAACCAATAATCAACACTTTTGTCTCAACCATCTATATAAACAGGCTGAGACAGGAGGATCATAGGTTCTAGGACAGCCTCAGCAACTTAGTGAGTCCCTCCCCAACTTAGCGAGATCCTGTTTCCAAACCAAATAAAAGATAAGATAGGGCTGGGGGTATAGCTCAGAGGTAGAATGCCCCTGGATTCAATCCCTAGTACTACAAAACAACAACAAAAACAAAAAGAAAAAGAGAGAGTATATAAACAATTACTTTAAATTTTTAAATTAGATTTTTTTTGTTTTAGAGAATGTCTATTATGTGCAAGGCTTTTATTTAGTAAGTCTAATTTCACCTAAAACTTTGGTTTGTTGATATTTTTGTTATTGCTGTCAGCCTCTCCTGTAAAAATTCCAGTCACATGAGAATAGACTTTATCTGGTTCACAGTGGACTCTCTAGGACAAACAACAGCCCAGGGAGTCATCAGCCCAGCAAATGCCGATGGATGAATGGAAGCAGATGTAAACGCATGGATGATTTCCCTCTGTTATCAATACTTCAAGACCAATCGGTTCCAGAACTTTTCTGCTTTTGTAACAAGCCATACAAGTCAAAACTTACAGTTTTTGCTTCAAACCACTAAATTGGTAAGCGCTGAGAGAAATTAGTGTTTTGTATTTTATTGGTATGGTGATCCAATTGGGTAACATATTAGTAGGTAGATTTTGTTTAATTTGCCCCATTTAGAACATATGCACATTTGCTACTGAATTAACTTGGCTCCCTACAGGTGATACAGGGTGGTGGGAAGAATATATTTTTTCGCGTCAACCAGACCAATGTCCACTTCCAGTTCTGACAGAACTATGATTTGGGAAAACTATCAAGTTTCTGAGAGCCAGGCATGGTGGTCTGTGCCTGTAATCCCAGTACTTGGGAGGCTGAGACGGGAGGATCATAGGTTCAAGGACAGTCTCAGAAGTTTAGGGAGACCCTCAGCAACCTAGGGACACCCTGTTTCAAATTTTTTAAAAAAATGAAAAGGGTTTGGGATGTGGCTAGGAGGCAGAATGTCCCTGGGTTCAAGCTCCAATATCACCACCAAAAAAAAAAAAAAAAAAAAACTAATTGAGTCTCAATTTTTTCTTCAGATATTAGAGATAATAACATAATAACATAATAACAACCTCCCTTATAGGATGTAAGCCAGAAATGTGAACTTTTATTACTTTGAATGTTTGATTATTCAAAACCAACAGGGTACCTGCGCCAGTGAATCAGTAACCAAACATTTAAGGGTTATACATATCAGCAGGTCTCCTCTTAGTTATCATTATGGGAAGTACAAACATTTCGGACTAAGTCCTTCCTCAAAGCTAATAACGAATACTTGTTTAATCAAAATATTTAGGAACAGGTCAACTCATATTTATTTGGTTTAAAACTTCAGTTAAGTCCAAGCCTTGACATTCATGAAAATAATTTTTTAATGATGTTAAGACTTGGGGAACCTTCTAATGAAAGTTGTTCTAGGCTTTCCACAGCTAGTTTCAATTTTATTTTTCCCCCGATTGGGGGAAGAGGAAGGAGAGAGACAAGGGAATTACATATGGGTCCTTTCTAGCTTCCTGGGCCTGACAAATGAGCTATATCTCCAGGGATCTGGGGGGATTTTTACTGAGTCTTTCTCCTGTGAAGTTCCCAGATGTGGATGGCATTTTGTGCCTCTTTCCTTGGCCTCTGGGTTTCAGGGATTCTACCTCTAGCTTCTTTCTGGTCCCAGGAAATATGAGACTCATCCCTGGGAAACATTTATACAACCGGTGTCTGCCAAGACTCATAGTGCAAACCTCTCTCCTGGCAATAGAGCTCCCTGGGTCTGCCACCAGAAACATGCATCAACCTTTTTCTTGTTCTAGATTTTCCAGGTAGGACTCATATCTGCATTCAAAAGTGAGATGAAAGCCATCAGCAATAAAAAATTTCTTTGTGAAATTTCTTTGTTATTTTCTCAAAATAGTAAGGAGAATTTCACCCTTGGTGAGCCTAATGGTCCTAAAACCAGTCATCATAGCTATCTTTTGGAAGCTTATATTTTGGTCTGGCAACTTATCGTTGGAAATCCATATCTATTGCAACTTGTGCATCAGTGCAGAATTATGTCTTAACATTTAGTTGTACATCTTCTGATCTGAACTATCAAATAGGCTTTGGGGAACTTTAATACCCCAGTAAGCCAACAGCTGCTTCTGCCTTACATCGTTCTACATAATCCAGGCAAAACTGAATTCAAAAGATAAAACCGATTTTTAGTTTCATCCTTTATTAATATTTCCCAGCATCAGGACAACTACAACTGAAGTTTGATTTTAAATTAAAAGATTTCACATGCCATATTACAGAGATCTTTCATGTAAAAAAAATCACATCGCAGCTATCCATTTGAGAAAAGAGGTCTATTATAGAAGATTTTCAAAAGCAACATAGAAAAAACATCCTTGATGTTTATAAGAGCAGGAATTGCAAAAGTGGACACTTAATGGTGTGCGGATCAGGGAGCAGAAATGAGAAAATTCTGTGTGAAATGTAATGATGTAAATTAAATTACAGAATAAAAATAAAAGGGCTTAATCAGGGACATTTATAAGTACAATGAGTCATTAAACTGCCAAGTGTCTGAAAGAGCCCAGGCGGCAAAGACATCTTTTGCCCTTTTATAGAATTCTCCAGGGAGAGAGCTCTGTGAGGAGATTTTAGAAGAAAAAAAAAATCAATAGACTTTAAAATTCTGAAGAGATTATTTGTCTGGATTAATATGGTTGTCTTTTTAAGAATTTAAGGCAAAAGATAAGGCAACTTAATTAAATGACCTCAAGTCTTCAAAATAATAAATATGAAAACACTGAAACTGTCTTTATTTTTATCATAAAGTCCTCTCCCCCTTTTATTCCTGTGGCTTTTCCATATTGATCCAAATATAATTTAAGGCAGCTGGATGATAAGACCAAATTTAAGGTTATGCTGCAGTAAATCTCTTATATATATTATATTCGATATATATTTCCCTCCTGATAATTATTCCCATAAGTGAGGGTCAAAGGAAGCTTGATAATAGGAAATTTGGGACTGGTGTAAGTCATGATAGGCAAGGTCTACTTACTTTAACACCACCAAATCAATCTTACTGTACCCCTCTTAGTGTAAAAGGCCCTAAAATATAAGCACACTCTATGTGTAGTATAATTATGAAAATTGAAACAAAACAATCAGCACATTTGGTTATAGTACAACCGAGTTTTGACTGGTCAGGGAGCAGTTCTCTCTGAGCTTTTGCAAATGAAAGCATTTTTCAGTTGAATACCAACATGGATAAAGGGATCTGCTAAACCACTTTTTATATATAAGAGAAAATGTGGTATTTCTTTAACACCGGAAAATTCCATGGCCTGTTTTAGAAAGAAAAAAAAATTTAGATCACTCAGAACTATTCTTAAATCCATATCATCCTCACATGCTTTAGCCCTCCATGTATTTTGCTTTCTGTAAGTTTTAAGATCTTCACCTGAAAAGTTTAAAATGTGTGATATAACTCTTTTCTGTGATCATGCACATGCCACAAGGTTGATCCTAGCAATCCAGCCTTCATTCATAGCTTTCTCACTTTCTGGGACCATTGTGTTCCCGCTCCGTTTCAAAGAAATTATGTTCCTAGGGCATCGAGGACCCTTTTAGGGTCCAGTTGTGGTTGCAAGGGAGGTTTCGGTGGTGAGATCCCCAGCAAGAAGAAAGCAGGCGAAGTCGCCATCTGGAGGAGAACAACAGCAGATTTAGTCTACAGACCCATCCCTTATATAGGGTTCCAGGCAAAATGGTGCATGTCACACCAGCGTAGCATGCTCATACGTGTTGCATATTACCTAGTCATGCTTCCATAACTATATGCACATCTGCGGCTGTGCGGGATGACCTAACTAGTCATCCTTACATAACTAAACATTCATCTGTAGCTCCACAGGGTGAGCAGGCTCATGTCCTCACTATTGGCCTGTATTTCCTCTGGGCTTCACACTCCACCCCCTTCAGGGTGGTAGTGCAGGATGTGACCCAGAGAGCTTTGCATTGGGGCCAAAGACCACAGCAGCAATAGAAGGCGCAACAGGTGACTATTGCCCTCTAGCCACACAGGGGAGGATAGTCAATACTCATCTCCAAGAGGAGCCCAGTGAGTTCCACCAGGTTGTAAGCGGGTCCTCCTGGAAGGCCTGAATAGCCTGTGCCTCCGCATCCATTTTTGCTAAGGCTTGCTCTACCTGCCGCTGGTGGTATAGAATGTGTACACAGCATTCTACATGGAGAAGAGCAGACATTCCACCCTGGGCAGCAGGGAGCATATTTACCGCCATTCTATTCTGCAAAACCAACCTGTCATATCTGAGTGGTTTTGTCCATCAAAAGGGAAAGAGTCCGACAGGACATATTTAAAGCTTTTGCAACATGTTGGACTAAGATTTCCACCTATAGTTCTACATCTATAGTACCACCCCCCGGAATAAACAAAGCTAAAGGGTAAAAACACCATGCAGCCTGGTGCATATGCTACCAGCAGTGATATGCAGGGTTCCAGTAATCAGGTTTATGGGGAAGAGTCGCAACAAGTCCTCTATTAGGCGGCGTCATTCATCCCTTTCTGGGCTGCTGCTGATAGCGACTCCACCTGCTTTCTTCTCCCTGGAGATCTCACAGCTGAAACCTCCCCTAGAATCACAGCTGGTCTCTGACAGGGCCCCTCACACAAGGGTACAGCAACTATTACTGGAAACTTCCAGAAACCCATTTTTTTATCACCACTCACTACCTCCTTACTTAACCAGAGTTTCTCCACCTCTGATTTTTAATTCCATTTCAAATAATACACATTTATTTTCCCTAGAGTGAGCTTCTTTTATCAGTCAAATATTGCTGCAAAAATACTGCACAGTTCCCGGAATCTCACCATAATACAGTGAGGACTTAGGCTTAGTGTCTGTGTCTGGATGTGGCTCCGAGGGGGAGCTGAACTTCAGGCTACATGTCTACCTGGGAAGAGCTCCTTGCCTGGCACTAGTTAGACTCAGTTCTGCTACTCGTTATGTTCATTTCTGTGGCCCAATCAAAAGAGTCCACAACTACCTTCCCATTATATCGGAAGTGCAAGTACTTAAGGCCAGTACTTGAAGTACCAAGCCATTCAAGTATTGTCTCTGATCGGAGAGAAATCATATGACTGAGTACAACATCTGTGGGTACTGAGCATTGCCTGAATCATATAAATGATCACTGGCTTTCTTGTTCTTCCTAGTAACATATAAAACATTACTGGAAAATCAGTGATTAAAAAACAATTTTGACTTCCTTATGACTTTGTAGGTCAGGGGTTTACCGCATCTTTCTGTGCTGCTCTTGTCTGGGGTCCCTCAGTGGTCCTAGTCGGATGGTAGCTGAGCCTGTGGTCATTTAAAGGTTCAACCAGGCTGGATATCCCAGCTGGCCATTGGTGCCGGCTGTTGGCTAGACCTCAGTGAGGCTGTTAACTAGAGAGCTTATGTGTGGCCCCTCCAGCTTGAAGGTGGCAGAATGGTGAGACTTCTTCCACGCCAGGTCCATGCACAGTCAGAAGGCATTGTGAAAAGATAAAAAAAAAAAAAACCTTACTAAATTGCCTTGTGATTGAGTATTGGAACCTTCCAGTCTTAATAGCATTGAAATCTGACTTTCCTTTGTGGAGACATTTGCAGATTTGGGGATATTCTTTAAGTCTTAGAAATATGATTGCAGTTTAAAACAGTGATGCATATCCTTTGAAAGGAAATTTTAATACCCTACCTCCCCTAGTAGTATTCCTCTTGAGGCTGCAAACACTTTCCCTGGGGGAAAAAAATCCTTCTAAATGATCTCTTGATAGCTGGCCACAAAGACCAAAGAGGGTCCACAGGAAACGGTACCTCTGACTAGCTGCTGATGGATAGCATGGCTAAATTCCATTATGACGACCTCTAATGCCCTTGAGCCCAGGGCAGCCTGCCCTCTTTGACCTTCAGACATGAGTTAAACAGAAGTACTTCGTGTTTTCCCTAAATATCTGTCATTTTGTCCTTTTGCCTAAGGATTTTATTTTCTCTTCAATCTCCTGGTCTCACCATCATGAATTCTGATCTGTTGTCTCCTTTAAGATCCCTCCGACCCCTTATTTCGGTTTGGGTTCTACCCTACTATAATGGAGCAGACTGGGTAGTGGCCATGAGGACAAAGGCGACTACCATCTGTGTTCCTCTGGTTTCCAAGATCTCAGTCCCTCAGTTTCCAGACTGTTCTCCAATGCCACCAAATAGTTTTGGACCTTCTTGGCTTTGGTAATTGTTGTTAAGTTGAAGGTTAGCGTCTAACTACTCTGTTATACACAGAAGTGAAGTTCATGCTCTCAGAACCTGTCCCCAGTGCCTTCGTATCACCTAGGGAGCAAATCAAGGCCCTAGTTGTTTTGCAGCTACACAATTGCACACTGTGAGATGCTAGTGCTCACATTTGCTTATCTCTGGGATTGCTTCCTTTTGCACTTTTAATAAAATCATCGCTTTCCTTCAGTTAGCAGTGTGTTCGAATGGTTGTTTTTGGTATATTTTCTCTCACATTGTAGTTGTCTCAATGCAGAAAGTTGTTTGGGTAATTCTCAGTCTGCCAGATAATGGGAAACAGAAGTGCCAAATCGATTTTCCACACTCATGCTAGAATTATGATTCTGAAAATTAAATACAAGCCCGTCACTTTCATGCTTGTAATTTATCAGTACCTCCCCATCTCCTTCTGAAGTCTCAGCTCCTTGATTGGCATACACTGCCGCACCTTCAGTTAGACCCTTCCAGTCTTTCCAACCTCACTTCGAAAGACTTCTTTTCTTGCTTCTCAACAGCACATCATTGCTTGCAGCTTACACATACCCTGCTGCCTCATTGCTCCATGCCTTACTTTTGCTGCCCTGTTTTCCAGGAAAACACTGGAATTTTCACTCTCTCCTTCAGATGAGCAGAGTTACTCATTTCAAGTACCAATTCCAGGAAACCTTTCTTGACAATCCTCCAATACTCAACATCATATGTCTCCATCATTGAACTCACTACAATCACAGATCCTGTGCAATGGAGTTTCCAGGCCTTTCATATGCATGTATTCTTTACCCAACTACATTTTTACATATGTTCACATTTTAGGTTGTTGCTCTTATAGTCTGCTAGAAATGAGAGGATTCTGTTTTTCTAGTGAGGCACCCTTCAGTGCTTGTTGGATTTATCTGGTGTTGCATTATCTGTAAGCCAAAATATTACTTGCATTTAATAATCAGGACTGGAGGAATATTGACTGACAATATTTCAATAATTGGTCTTATCTTTTTAAACTTTCTTCAATTTACTGACAAAATAAACTACTTTTGCCATTGTATATTAAATAGTGCAATAATTTTTATTGCATAGATTGAGAGAAATAACACATCACAGTCACCATAAATTCTTTTTTTTTTCCCTGTGGTACTGAGGATTGAACCCAGGGGCATTCTACCTCTGAGCTACACCCCCAGCCTTATTTTTTATTCGTTATTTTGAAACTGTGTCTTGCTAAGTAGTGGAGGGCCTCACTAAGTAGCTGAGGCTGGCCGCGAACCCAGATCCTCCGGTCTCAGCCTCCTAGGTACTGGGATTCCAAGCATGCACCACCATGCCCGGCTCACCATAAATTCTTCATAAGATCAATGGTGGACTACTACAGAGGGTAACTGAACATTTAGCTACCTGATTAAAGATATACTGCAGAATAGTCATGTCGCATGAATATAAATTTGAAATAAATATTACTTATTTAATGTTGCATCTATGAGAACATTCATTGATTTCTGTTCTAAAGAGAACTTCAGAAAAGGTGTGATTTTCCCACATGGATTAACAATTCATTTGCTTTATGGTTACATTTTACTTTGGCTAGTCCATATTTCTTGTTTTCATAAATTATCATTAGATATACAATGGGAAGTTTATGCCATTGTAGCAGGTTTAAACTCCTCTAGTGACCTGACTTTGTTTTTGACACAGAAATGGTTATTTTCAGGCTGTAGTGTGATCTCGATATCTAATTATACAAACTGTTCTCTAAATTATTGTTCTCATGTATGTTCTCCATAATTTTTGCTTTACACGTACCTCTCTTCAGCAATTCTTAAAATGGAGAAGACGTTGCAGAATGTGATTTGATTGAATTATTTCCATCATGACTACATTTTGCATATTTATTCCATGTTTCTTAACCGTGCTCCAATAAGTTTGAATTCAGAGTTCATAAATGGAAACACATGTATCCTGCGCTCCTTCATGGAGATTATCCCCTATTGAACTTTATTCATCTGCTACTTGTACTGGATTAATCTGATGGCATTTGCTTTTCCTATCTAATTTCTAATTGTGCTTCTTTCTCATCAATATTCTTGATCCATCCTTGCCATTACAGTTCCATTTTAGTCCCCAGTCTATTTGATTGCTTCCAATACTTATTAGTATCTAATTTCTTCTATTGTTACACATAGTTCAGCCAATTTTACATGTCTTAAAACTTTTAAAACTTAAATTAAGTGATTTGTTTTGAAAATGGAAAACATGAAGTTCTTATAAATAGTTGCCATCTTTTTGTAAATTAGAAGCAAACGTGTCATATGCTAATATTGATAGAATGGGATCATCCCATAAAATATATGCACATTTAAATTTAGGTGAAAAATGTTCGTTTTATATAAAAAACAGCTTTTAAATTTTTACAAATATGCTTTTTACTCCCTGACAAGTTTAGGTTCTCTGTTTTTAAATAACTGGAAATAAACGCATTTTCAATAGCCTCATTTCATTTTATCTGTAAAATATCTCCCTCCAGCTAGTTCCCACCTGACCCATGCTTCTGTCTGATTTCATTAGACAATGATAACACAAGGAAATGGCTCTAGTAAGCATGATGGTTTTTCACCCAAAACTCAATTTCTGAAATGAAAGTGAAGGAAATTATGTTAAACTTTTACTAGAGCCATTACTTTATATTATTAACATTCTTCATCTATGTAGTATTTTTTTAACTTCCAAAATACCTCATGGGATTAAGCTGAAAATTTTTCACTCATATATATGAGTATGCAGACATTTAATGGAAGTACATTAAACTTGCAAATTTCAAATTTGGAAGTGAAAATAAACATGATTTAAAGCAAAATGACAACATTCGATCTCTTGAGACGGTGCATGGATGTGAAATTAAAACCAATCAGCTAATTTTCGGAAATGCAGGTTCATGGTCTTCAAATTATATGTCATATATTAATTACAGTAAAATATCCATGCAAACCAAACAAAATTTAGCTTAGTTAGACTTCTTTGATTATAAATTGTGATTAGTACATTGGAATTTAAAACAAAAAAGAACCACAAAAACAAAGGCATAATATTTGGTGTGCACAGTTAAAACATCCATATTCATAAAAAATAGGGCTTAGAGATATGTAATAAAAAACTCAAAGTAAATCAGGGATATGGGATACACAAGGGAAAAGATCTAGTAATTATAGGCACAGTTTCAGTTGGATTGGATGTTAGACATCTCACTAAATGAACGGAAACTCTTCTTTAATCCATGTAATAAAACAAGTTCCTCCGCACGTCCTTTAATTTACATGTGTGACAGAGATCGGCGCTGCTCTGTGCGGCACGAGGTGCCC
Source organism: Glis glis (assembly GCA_004027185.1). NCBI lineage: Eukaryota > Metazoa > Chordata > Mammalia > Rodentia > Gliridae > Glis > Glis glis. The sequence continues at coordinate 11,821 of PVJS01033054.1, read as the reverse complement.
CAGTCATATCACAAAAGCAATCAGATCCCGCAGAAGACCTGCTGTGCATCCCGTAGACCGCTTTTATCGAAGTGATAAAATCCTTGTAGAGTGTGAACAATACTGGGTATAAAAATGTAACATTTTAATGAACCACATAAAAGATGAAGAGCATGAACAAGAGAAAGGCCACGTTTCCGGGGACACTTGCAGTCGAGGGGAGGGGAAAGGAAAGTGAGAAATGATCTCTCTGGATCACAATAAACTGCTCACCTGGGGTGACTCTCAATCCGAGAAAGTCTACATCATTGAATTAACTTAGCAAGTATATGATCTTGAAATATAGCTTAGTCGCTCTGGGCAAATTCAGAGTTCATAGATCACATTCAGAAAGAAGGCATACTTGATGTTATCCAAATGGATCTTTAGTAGGAAGGGTTTAGAGACAAACAGGTGGGGAAGCACTGAGACATGAATGAAGAGAGAGGTAGAGATGAAGAGTAAGAGAGAGTTGGGGGGTTATTGATTGATTTACTCATGTATTTATATTGGGGCATTGTAACTATACATTGAAGTAAGATGCAAAGTGATGCATTTATATATGCACCCATCCCTCTTGGCGTGTTCCCCTCCACACCCTGGACATGCTACCGAGGTTGGTAGTGAGACTTTCATATAGGAACTTAATATTGGTCTGTTTCCTTCTTCAAGCCTCCCTTGTCCCCTCCCCTCCTCCATTCCTCAATCCCTTTCCACTCTTCTACTGGTTTCTCTCCTCAGTAGTAGTCAGAAGATCAGCCTTGTGAGACAATTTCTGCATTTTGAGGTCACACACAGAAGACAGGGATGGTAGTGCAAGCCGGTAATCCCAGTACTTGGGAGGCTGAGACAGGAGGATCGCAGGTTCAAGGACAGCCTCAGCAACTTGGCGAGATCATGCCCAGCCTTTCTCTGTGCTACCATTGACTCTTTGCAAGCACACAGGATGGTGCCTGATAGAGTCTAACAGGTTCATCTGGCCATCTCCCTCAGCTATGAAATCTTCTCTTCATGGGTGCATTGGGCCAGCATGGAATGGAGCACAGATATCACCACATCCTGTGTTTAGTCCCAGAAATCTACTCATATACTTCTCTCTGACATCACTTTCTTGCCTATCTTTTGATCTTATAAATATTACAATTTCATTTTAGTATAATTTCTTTAGAGTGCATAGCCATCCAAGACGGAATCATTGTAGTCAAGGTTTCAGTCGAGTTATGTACATTCAAAGCAGTAACCAAGAAAGAATGAGACTAAATGCTATTATGGAAGGATAAGTAATAAGATAATTAAATAAAGGAGAGATAAGTACATAGAAATGTACCAAAATAAATTGGAAGGACAGAGAAACATTTGAACTGGGCTTGAATTTCAACAGCAGAAAGATTCTCGCTCTTTCCCTAAAGAAGAAACACAAACTCCTGCTTCATGATATGCTTTTAACGTACGCCCATTTGCACTGATAAATCACTGATCACTTACTTATTTTCAAATCTCTTCAATATTATCAGGAGAAGACACACATACACACAAAAATATTATATAATAGAAATGACAGTTAACCAGGATTCAATAAACCAGTCTCATATTCCCATAATAGACCTTGGCGCTATTTTAAGAAAAGAAAATTCTTTAGAGGGTTTAACCACCAGATTGTCAAAATAACATTGGTTTTCATCATACCATAGCTATAAAATTAAAAAAAAAAGTATGGCCATCAATCATATAAACTCAAGGGTGAAAGTTCCTAATTTTTTAAAGTCTCCAAAAGTCATGTGAATGTTTCTTTCAAAACTTGCCCCTGAGAAAGGTCAGTCCTGCTCTAAAAGTAGAAACAGTCAAATCATGAGCAGGTTCAGAATTCTGCAACCTCTGTTCTCATTATGGTGAAAATGCTGAAGTTTTAGGGTAAACTTCTACTAATTCAGTAAGGCCTCACCAAATCAGAAAACGAGTCAATATCAGTAGGTCAAATAACACAACATTTTTAAAATTATACTAAAATCTCATACATTTTAGAGTACACTCTTGTAGATTTGTGATGATTTTTACTTTAAATGTTAAATTTACAAATGAGGGGATTAGTCAAAAGGATGGAAATCTTCTTTAAAAGAGAAAATACGTAAAGTAATTTAAAATAATCAAATATAAATTAAACTGTTTAAACCAATGTAAAACGTTTACATCTCTCTTGGAATGTTTTATATTATGAACCTTCTAACTTGGAGACACCATGAAATTTCAAAGTTATAATTGAGAAAAAAAGAATAGTTTGGATTAAAGTGATAAAATTGTCTAAGATCAAAGCAATAAACTGAGGAAACCCTTCAAATTGGCATCCCTTAAAATAGCTGTTAACTAAAAGGGCTGAATGAAACCATCTCTGAGACCACTTCAAGTTATGTATCTTCTGCTTCCCATATGAAAAGTTGCTCTGAATTTAGTCACTTGCCTTCTTTTACTCTCATTTCTCCCTCAAAAAAATACATGTTGGGCCGGGCGTGGTGGCACATGCTTGTAATCCCAGTACTTTGGGAGGCGGAGACTGGAGGATCCGGGTTCGCGGCCAGCCTCAGCTCGCTCTCTCCCTGTCTCTCTCTCTCTCTCTCTCTCTCTCTCTCTCTCTCTCTACTTAGGCCCTCCGCAACTTCGTGAGACCCGGTTTCAAAATAAAGCATAAAAAAATAGGGCTGGGGGTGTAGCACAGAGGTAGAACGCCCCTGGGTTCAATCCCTAGTACCACAAAAAAAAAAAAAGGAAAAATACATGTTGATATTCACAGGCTAATTCTGGGTAGGAACAGAGGACACAGAGAACAAAGTAGTATAATCTTAACCTCCACGAAAACCATAGTGCCTCCCCCCATTATCCATGGGGGATACTTTCCAAGACCTCCAGTGGATGCCTAAAGCCTTGGGTGGTACCCGATGGTATGTGCAATACTGAGAACCCAGATGGCTGCTAAGCAGCTCTGCAGGGAGGCTGTGCTGGACAAAGGGGTTATTTCCACCCTGGGTGGCACGGAGCAACATGTCGTGAGATTCCCCACACTCCTCGAAGAACATACAATTTAAAAGCCTATAAATGGCTTAGTTTTGAAATTATCTATTTAATATTTATGGACCATGGTTGACCACAGGTAACTGAAACAGCAGATGGGGGGGCTCCTGTATACACCTTTTTATTTGTGCAGATGAATCCTTTTGCATAAGCTAGTTCAGTAGCACCCAGGTGCGTATTAAAGTTTGAGTAGAGATGCTCTAACACCCGGGAGACCAGGTCCGTGGCCAAGTTTCTCATGCATAAAGGGAATATACGATCTTTAACTCTTTTCCCTCCTCTTCACCATGATTCCATGAAACTAACGTGGCACTTGCTTATACTTTATTGTGCAGATGAGTCACCTAGGAATTTTTTTTTTTTTTGCGGTACTGGGGATGGAACCCAGGGGCATTCTACCTCCGAGCAACACCCCCAGCCCTATTTTTAATTCTTTATTTTGAATCAGGGTCTCACTAGGTTGTGGAGGGCCTCACTAAGTAGCTGAGGCTGGCCACAAACCTGCGATCCTCCAGTCTCAGTCTCCCAAGTACTGGGATTAGAGTAGTATACCACCATGCCCAGCTAAAAACATTTTCTTTTATATTGATCTATGTTTTTGCTAATGGTTGCAAAATATACATCTCTATGCAGACATCTCTTCTGAGAAGGTGACTTACATATTGAACATCCTAAACTTTAAGACTATTAAAATGAAGTCGTTAGCTCTCCACACCTTCCAAATGTTTTCCTGCCCCAACTTTTTTATAAACTTCAGTAAAGCTGCCACCGATCTTATTTCCTCTAATCTAAAACATTTTAGGATTCTTGATTTCATTTACCTGTTTCATTATTGTAAGCTTATTAACATTTCTCTGTTATTCAATCTCCATGCATTTTTGAGTTCCAAATCTTTTCTCCATCTCTCCTGTTTCATTTAATCAAGTCATTGTTCTCTCCTGCCTAGGCTGCTGTGTCAACCTTCTATCTCATCTCTCCATTTCTGCTCTTGCCCCTGGAATGGACTCTACACAATGGCAGAGGAGTTATCTATGCATGCCAAGCAATCCCTAATTCTCAAAGCTAAACTCAAGATCATTACTATAACCTAAAACTTATGCCATGATCTGTCTTCCATGATAACAGCATAACCTAGTTTAAATTCTCCTACTTGATTTACTACATAAAATAGAATAAAGTTCCAGCTCCTCAAATATGTCAATACACAAAATCGTCTACCATACTATGGCATATGGCGTATACTTCCATCTCTGACATGCTCACCTTATAAAATACAATGAGGGACACCCTAGTCCACCAATCAGATACATGACCTTCTGGGGCAATGACCATAAGGTCTCCTTTGGCAGTCATTTATTTAGAAGCTGCCAAGCATGTATGAATGGTGGGCCAACCTCTGAGTATGCTGGATTAATTACAATAATCGCATAAGTTCTCCCTACACTTCTTACTTACTCGGGACTGCAATTTTAGTAGCTGGAGGCTTGTTTTTCCAATTGGGTTACAGCCATCCACTAGCGGCTTCAAGATTACCTGCAATATATGTTGAAATGTATTTTCTTGAGGCAAACCTCTGCAAAAATTCTTACTTAGTAGGTTTAGGTGTGGTCTTGGAAGCTAGATTTTCATAAGTTTAGATACATTAAAGTATTGGCACCCCTAATTTAGCAGGCTCAGGATTGTAACCCTTTCCCACAGAAGTTGACTCTGCCTTTTCTCCAAGAGTCAGCAAATGACTCACTATGTCCTGTGTCATCTGAGACTTTTAATAGTTGAAATGAAATGTCATAGAAACACTCCTAGATTCCAGAACCCAGAATATTTGTTTGTTTGTATTTGTACATTTTAATACAACATGGTTTTTTGCTTTGCCAGAAGAAAAGGATAGTCTTTCAGCTTGTCCTTGGAAATCGGAGGCTTAGAGAATCATCAAATACCCCAATTTCAAAGGGAACTATCAAATGAAAATGAGAGGGCACTAAGTATTCATTGATTCATCCATAAACCATAAGCCATAAAACAGTCACTATTTTTTGCCTAGTTTAGATATAAAAATGGAAATTCAAAAAGTAAATCAAATTTCCAAAACTTATATAGTTGGGAGATGCCTAGATGTCAGAGCTCAACCTGTTAATCCACTACAGTTTATCATTGGATCTCCTGTTATCTCAGGAACCATTTTATCAAATACAGAGCACTTTTGAGAATGCCTTGCTATAAGAAAATCAACTTTATCAGTATAATCGCTGTAAACTCCTTTAATGAGGTATTTTCCACCCAAAGAATAGATAGTTTCTCTAGAACAGGCCAGTTGCTGACTTGAAATGACATTGACACTTTTATTTACTTTCCGAGTCTTGTTGATCTAGAAAACAGAGGTCTTAAAAATAATGTTGGAAATCTAAACGCCAGAATCAAAGCTGAGAGATGCTTTACTCTTGAATATATGTCACCCGTGGGAGGACTTAGACTCCTTGCCAGAGGCCACACCTGAAAGAAGAATTACCTGGGAATTTAGCCCAAACATGAAAAAAATTTGGATGGAGATGATCTTTGAGCAGGGAGGTAAAAATGTGATCAGAAGTTATATACACTGGGGCCCAGGCAGAGGTGGACTATTGTCTTAATAAAAGTGAAAAGAATACTAGAGAGAGGAAATAGAGAGTAAAAGAGATCACTTTCTATAAAAAATACTGCAGAATTTTAGTCCACTATTCCTGCAAAGATAAAGTGAAAATGCTCAAGATGACTATAGAAATTAAACCCTAAAAATTATAAAATGCATGTAGGACACACATCTAATGTTGTACACATAATTTTCTTTTGCTATCTACAAAGATAATTAAAATAAGCTGAGTTCTTCTGAAGGTCACTTTAAGAGAAATTTTTTACTTGAGTTGTGAATTACAGAGATTTGAATTGCAACATATAAAGACTAATTTTCTGGGCTCTAATTTTTTAAGGACACAATCAACTGAATCTAATTGGCATAATCATCTTTCCACAGATAGCTTTAAATTGTTTATTTGGATCATAGCTAAATGAGCAAGGGAAGCAGGAAAGCGCTATTAATTTCATGAGTCCAGATTTTAGGCTTTATAAGGCTGCATGGAGACTACTTAAGGGCTACCCTTCTAAACTTACATCTAGTCGTTTCATTCTCTGATAGAATTTATCAGAGAATGAAACTGATTATTCTACAATTTTATCTGACATTATTCTATATTATTCTACATGATAAATCGTTCATATGTTTGTTTAGCTTTAATTTTAGTCACATACATAGGTTTTGAGAGCAATGCTTTTGATTAAGAACAAATAAAGATGAAGCAGATGATTATTAGACTTTCACCTTTCTTGCAAAAAAAATTGCCACATTCCCTCCAAAATTGATGGAAAACACAAGACTATATCAGCTCTGTGTTGAATGACTCAACTATTTCCAAAAAGCTTTACCATGACATCTGGTTCTATGGTAGTACTTAACTTTTCTTCTTTTTTTTTCTCCTTTTTTCTTTTCTTCTTCTTTTTTTAACTTTTTGTGGTACTGGGTATTGTATTGAACCCAGGGGCATTCCACCTCTGAGCTACACTCCCAGCCCTATTTTATTTTGAAACAGAGTCTCACTAAGTTGTTGAGGACCTCGCTAAGTTGCTGAGGCTGACCTTGAACCTGTGATCCTCCTGTCCCAGCCTCCCAAATACTGGGATTATAAGTATGTATCACCATGCCAGTTTATTCCTCCTTTGAATGGAACAATTCAAAAGTAATCCCACAGATAGCTTGACTCCAAAGTACCCTGTAGAAGAAGGTTATAGTATATTCCACTCTGCTGGGTTGTGGGATGTTGTTTCTTTGCTCCTGCAGTGTCTCCTATGTCTCCTATGCCCTGTGTTGAGTAGAACACAGTGTATTGACATGTTTCCTTGCCTTCTGGCGGTTGGTTGGATTATTCCAATGGGACCCACTGCAGAAAACTGGAAGGTGATGGGAAAATGAAGTTGCAGTATTGTTCTCCAATATCCCATTCTTGGTGGGTCAATTGTGTTGGCAAGAACTCTACAACAGAGCAAAAATCTTGTTGGTGCACTCCGAATAGTTTTCTCTCCAGTTTCTTATAGGTTGCCCAAGTTTATGTCTCTGGCTCGCATGTGATAACTGCTTCTAGCTGCTGCACCATTTCTTGTAGTTTCCCTAAACCCCACAAATAGCATTTTTACTAAAATCTCATGTCACCCAATTAATATTGCATTTATTTTAATGAAATAATTTATTTTAATAGCAGATAAAGATAAAATTAGTGAAGTAGAATATAAATCTGAAGGAATTCTACAGAGTACGTCATGTTCTGCAAAGCTGAAGACAGAACCTACATGAATGGTTGCTAAATACTATGGTACACGTTGAGAGAATGTTGACCTATATCTAGTTGCATTCCAAAAGAGTAAAATCGAATGCTTAGAGGCTATAAGTCCAAGAGCTTATCTGAGGACTTTATATGATTGGTGGTAATACAAATATTTCAAGTTAAATAAGTAATGCAAAAATAAGTGAACCAAAGTAGACATATTGTTGTGCAAAGGAACAATCCAATATAAATATCCTCAGAAAAATATTTATCCTTATAAATGCACATTTCCAAAATACCTATCTTATGCTTGTATCTAAATGCAAAATACAAGATCTTAGGGAAAAATAAATGGAGAGAAAAATATAGATAACTTTCAAAGACAGACCATTGACTTTTGAATAGCAATAATGAAAGGCAAAATGATATGGGATCATCATTTCAGAAGCAAAAGATTAAATATGTTCCAGCCAATATCTCTCAAGAAAGAGGGATAAAGACAATTTTAGACAAAACAAGCATAGAGTTTCCTTCCAACATATTGTCACTCAAAGATCTTGTAAATAATGAAATTTCCCAAAGAAATTCCTCTAGACAGATTTGAAATGCAAGAGACAATGGTGAACATTTGCAATAAGGGGTCCAAAAAGTTGCTTGGACTGAGAAAACTGGTAACAATGATAACATGTAATTTTGAGGCTGAAGAAAAAGAACTAACTGACAACATTATTGTGGAGTTTCAATGATGTAGGCATTGCAAAATTTTAATATGATATTTCCACCTCACAGAGTGTTACAAAAAGCTATAGCTCTATAATCAGGTTCTTCTCGGGACTAGTACATTTGGTGTGTTCCCATTTGTTTTATTTTTAGTTTGTCTTATAATTTATTTTCAATGTTATTTTTGGTAATGTATTCGTTTTCTTTCTTTTTTAATTTTGTTTTTTTTGGTTTCCTCTGTGAGATATTTCAGGCCTGGATCTGAACCAGTGCGTTTTTGATGACATAAATCTTGATTTGTTATGTTTGGCTGCATTCAAAATTATTTATAATCATAGTTAAATTATGTCTTATGTCAAACTTGCAAAATTCACAACAGTACATATAGCTCTGATCATGTACAGGGAGACTTTAAAAACTTGATAAGGGGAACAGGTCCAGTCAGGGAATTGAAGCTTGTTTTACTTGGTTTGCTTTGTATTTGGACCTCGTGAAGTGGAATGGGCATTCACTCTTGACTTAACAACCATCATCAACAGATTCCTCTTCTGGCTATATCTGGCCATTTCTTGACATTTACGCATTTATGTTACTTTCCTGATACTTGAATACATTTGCCTCCTTGACTAGTGATGTACAAAATGGCAGCTACCTGAAATATGTGTATTCTAGATTAAAAAAATGCTGAAAATTCCATAAATGTCTTGTGCTTTTGTAGGGAACTAATGTAATATTAATTCCAAGACTTGTTTAAAGCATATATTTGCCAATTGTTGATGTCTAATTATGGGATAATTATTCAGTCCCTCTGAATCTGCTTTTCAACTGAAAAATAAGTATTATAATGATGGACCTTTCCATCTTAATGAGCTTGGGATATAAGTCTCTGTTATAAATATCCTCTCCTAAGAAAAGAAAAAAAAAAGAATAAAAAAGAAACATAGTCCATCTCTACATAGGAGTTGTCTAACAGAAACAAATTTGTACTTATATCCAAACCATCTTCCTTTCCCCTTTGTCAAACTAAGAGTAATATCAGTGAAATTCAAGTGAAGTACTAATTCATCATATACACAATTAGTCTACTATTCTACTTTTTCCCCCTAACATAAAGAAATTTACAAATGGTCTCTAAAATAGCCCTCCATAATGGGTATAAATGGTCTTCAGGTAGTTTCTTTCTTTTCCTAAGAGTCAGAGCTCAAATAACCCTTAGTTACTATTTATTGCTATCCTTTCCCATTACCATGGAAGGAATGTGCTTTGGGCAACACATAGGCCACAGAAATTAATATAGAAAATATACCATTGTCCCTGTTACTGTGGATATGCTAATACAACCTCATTGTCAACGATAGGTTTAAAAGATACGAAACCTAAAATTTTATACATAAATATGTGTACAATGTGGTTTATTCATTCAAAAGGCCAACTATTTTCTTTAATAGTTATTTCATATAATGCTTTATGATCATATAAATGCATTTTTTGTCTCAGGTTCTTGCTTCATTTCAATGAATTGAATAATCAACTATTTCTTACCCAATGATTGACTGCTGTGTTAATGCCTTGCCATCTCCTTATTCTCAAGAATGCTGAAACCCAAATTTTCTGTTTTTCCCAGTTTCCCCTATTCCTGTTAATAAGGCAGTCTATATCCCAGCATTCTAGAACTGAAAACTATTCATTATCTTTAACCCATTCTGTTTCTGAAAAAAAAAAAAAAGTTCACAAATGATTCTCAGAATTGCTTTTTTGCCATCATTCCCACGGATCAGCCCCTGAGATATTATCATCCGTGTTCACCTTGAACACCTTTAGTGTCTACATATTAATTTGTTCTTACTCAGCAAGATTTCACTGCATTATTAGTTTACTTGATATCAAGGATCCCTAAGGAACAGAGTACCCTTGACTGAGGGATATGATTGGATGGGCTGGAGTTGGGTCTGTAGAACCCAGCCACAGAGATGTTGCCTATGGGACACGGGCCCATCCAGGCAGAGAGTCTATTGGAAAACAACCGCTGAAAACCAATTCCCCAAATGGCTACTACTACAGTTTCCAACTGGTGGACAGGGAATTGTGGGAACAGATCCAAGCTCTTAGGAACCAGGCTAGTGGCAAAATTCGTTTTAGAAAATGTTTCCATATATGGAAGAAAAATAATCAAGACACTGCAGTGTGGAAAAATCATTTGTTGGGGGGAAAAGAATTGCCAACATTGCTCCTTCATCAAAAATACTTTTTGTAAATATACTTTCAACTATTCTTATATGATATATGGAAACTGTAGGGAAGAATGTAGCCAAATAGTCACTAAATAAGGGACACAAGTCTAAGGATAAAGACCATGACATGGCACAGAATCGTAAAAGGAAATTCTGCTTCAGATTCACATGGGAAGATTTTTGTTTTCGGTTGAGTCCTTTGGGGAAGAATTTGATTATTAGAACAACAGAGAATTAGTCTTTGTGTAGACAAATAAATGAATTCTATTAGAGATATAGGACTTCTCTGTAATAGAAATTAAAATAATAACTAGACTATAGACATTTTGCCAGGTCTTAAAATGGAGATCCAGGTACTAATCGGTTGATTTTGTACACTAGAAGATATTCAGCCAACCAGCAATCAATAAATGACAACTAGAATTCCTACTCTATGTTAAGTGCTTTGCTATGTATTGCAGGAATATAATTTGGTTTTAAATTTGATTTCTGTAATAGTTTCAGTTTTATAACATAGCAGTACAAGCTGATAAAAAAATCAGCTTCAACAAATATCATTTGGCTTTGAGACATGTTAAAGCAATTGTGGCTGGGATTCTAGCTTTTACTTTCAAAGAGATTTCTCTGGGCTACAGAGTTAAAATCCCTTCTGAGCCTCATTATGCATTCCAACAAACTGGGAATATTGTCATCTATAATACTTATCTACGTGTTGTTTAAGGAAACAGAAATATTTACTTTAATATATTTCCAAAATGTTCAAAATATCTAAGGTCCCAACTCCTAACACTGTTACATTGGCAGTTAAATTTCAACATGAGCTAGGCACTGTGGTGCACACTTGTAATCCCAGTATTTGGGAGGCTGAGATAGCAAGATCATAGGTTCAGGGCTAGTGTGTGGTAATTTAGTAGAGATCTTGTTTCAAAATAAAAAATAAAAATAAAAAAATGGGGTGGGGGTGTAGCTCAGAGATAGAATGCTCTGGGTTCAATCCCTAGTGTCACTTTCAAGGTGAAATTTGAAAGGGACAAACATTCAAACCATTGTACCAAGCAAATCACACACATGTATAATCTCCTTCTGGGTGCTGGCAGGACAGATGGTCTGCTTCTAATCACTAGAACATAGCACAAGTGAAGAGATGTCACGCCTATAATGCATAAAATACACCATGTGCATATGACATATACTATATATATGATACTCTATACATGATGCAATTATACATATATATATATGTATGTATGCGTGTTCATATCTGTAAATCTGTGTATCTATACATCTATCTTTGCTTTGCCAGCACACACTAGAGAGACCACTCTCTATCACAGGCTTTGGAGCAGTCAGCCGCCATGTTCCACGAGGGCTCATGGACTAGGCTAAGTGGAAGGAACTGCAGGCAGCCTCTGGGAGCTGAGAGAGGCCCCTGGCTCACAG
>PVJS01033053.1:0-22396 GCA_004027185.1 Glis glis | reverse complement strand
GGGGTGCCTAATGGTGCACAGGTTCTGTGGCGAGGCACCGAGGATCGTGTGTGGGTCCCAGGGGGGAGCGTGTGCTCCTAGATCTCAGGTGTCCGCGCCGGGGTGTGTCCTGTTTCAGTGACAACCCAGAGTGGCGTGGGTCTTGGGTGGTGGCGCTGGAGGGTATCCAGGCTCTAAAGCGTAGCACAGAGGCTCCTGGTGCAGGCCACCGAGGTGGTGCAGAGGCTGTCAGGGTTACGCCGAGGCCTGGAGCAGAGGCTGACAAGGTGAGGCCAAGGCTTGGGGCGGGCGCAGAGGCCCCCGAGGTGATGCTGACGCTGCCAAGGTGGCGCGGAAGCCTGGTGCGGGTGCAGAGTCTGATGCACAAGGGGCCCGGCGAGGTGGCCGGGGGCTTCCGGGGTGGGGCGCGCACGGGCAGTCCGGTACCTGATGCACAAGGGGCCCGGCGAGGTGGCCGGGGGCTGCCGGGGTGGGGCGCGCGCGGGCGGTCCGGTACCTGATGCACAAGGGGCCCGGCGAGGTGGCGCTGGTGGCTGCCAGAGTGGGGCGCGCGAGGGCGGTCCGGTACCCGGCGCACAAGGGGCCCGGCGAGGTGGCCGGGGGCTTCCGGGGTGGGGCGCGCACGGGCGGTCCCATATTACAGCTTTCTAAAGATAAAAGTTTTGTAAGTTGCTGTGAAGAATGCAGGAATATATTTTTGAAGCAGAGGTGCATCTTTGGAGGTTTCTAAGGAGACATATTAAATTGTTAAAGGCAATAAAAATAATAGCAAAAATGACAATTTGGATCACATTTTAGAAACCAAGCTCTTTATAACTACTTCCTGCTTTTTTAAAGATTTTAATTATTTTAATCAAATACCAATAAAACAAAATATTTACACGTACTTTCTATGAACCAGATGTAGACTCGAGTTTTAAAAACAGGTTCAAAATGTATGAATCAAATAATATTTAAAATAAGCTACTATAAATTTTCATAAAAACAAATGTCAATATTGATGTCCGAAAAGCTAAGTGGAAAATTTACTGATGGAGTTAATATGGCACTTATGCTGTTAGATGAAGTTACTTAAGAGCAGAAAAGTAAAAGAGAAACAAAATGTAGTAGGAGACACCAAAGATGCTATCTTAATCCAGGCAGTTATAACACCGTGCCATCGAATGGGTAGCTTATGAACAACAGAATTTATTTCTCATAATTTGGGATACATGACCAGGGTGCCAGCAGTGTCAGATGAGGGTCTTCTTCCAGGTTGCAAACTTCAGACTCCTTGCTGTATCCTTACATGGTAGAAAGAGAGCCTCTTCTTATAAGGACACTAGTCCCATTTATGAGGAGGTCATCCTTATGACCTAATCACTTCACAAAGGACACATGCCCAATTACCATCACTTTGAGGATTACATTTCCGTACATGAAATCTGGGGAGGAGAGAGACACAAACATTCATTCCATAGTAGATGTTAAGCCATAGATTAGGAAAGTTTGGTTAAAGAAGATTCGCCTGGAGATTCCCCCAGGTCACCTAGACGCATATAAAAAAATTCCTAAAGATTTTCATATAAGAAAACACCTAATGATTTTCATATAAGAAAACACCTAATGATTTTCATATAAGAAAACACCTAATGATGCACATGTTTCAAAACTGAGAGGCTATGAGAAACTGTGTAGGGGGTGCAAAACAAGGGATGTGATGATTATGCCCCTGTAATAGTGTGGAGAAGAGAAGGCATTGGGAACAGTAGGATGCCCATCTCTATTTTCCAGGGAGGCTAAAAATTAATGAAACCACAGAAAAAAAAAATTCCTTTTTCAAAAGAGAATCATTGTTAGCTTGGAAGACACTGTTCTCCACATGTGCTTCAAGTTCATCCATCCTTTATCTAGTCATCTATGAGCATTCACAAAGATAACAATACAGGATCAGTGTAATGTTACAAAAGACAAGGAAGGAATATAAAATAGAAGAAACAAATATTGTTAAGATGGTTAAAAATTGTGCTCAATTATTTTTGGAAATTTTTAAAAACACATTTAATGGAGTAATCGAAGTGAGAAAAAACAGGATTATAAGAAGCTCAGAGGAGAGAGAGAAAGGTATAATAAGGAGATGAAAGGTAAGCTGAAAACACCTGAGCAGTATAAGTAAAGGCCAATACATAAGCACTCCATCTCTTATCTGGTCTGAAGATAGGACATTTTGATAAACAATTTGGAGTGGTGAGATTTAAGCCCCTTCAGTGGCCTCATCTATATTGTAGATGTATGCCAAGCATAGAATTTTTAATATCTTTAATAGATCACCAAAGAGAGAGAGCAAAATAAACATATCACTAAGGCCTATACAATTATAGAGACATTATGGATAGGGAAAAATAATTTGGTTCCCAACTTTGCAAAGGTTTGACTAAAATGTTTATTTTCTAGAACCAACCATTTTAGCACAAGACATTTAGAATAAGGTTCTAGCCGGGTGTGGTGGCACATGCCTGTAATCCCAGTACTTGGGAGGCTGAGACAGGAGGATCACAGGTTCGAGGACAGCCTCAGCAAATAGTGAGACTTCATCAACCTAGCGGTACCCTGTTTCCAAGTAAGAAATAAAATCGGGCTGTGGGTATAGCCTGGAGGTAGAAGGCCCCTGGGTTCCACTCCCATTACCACAAAAAAAAAATACCCCCAAAAATCAAAACAAACAAACAAACAAAAAATAGAATAAGGTTCTGAGAACATTTTCAACCTGCCTATAAGACACATAATGGACAGTATGGTGATATTTTCTGGGCTGGTTATTTAAAGAAATTGATGCCTATTGTGTTTTTTACTTATCCAAATCTTTGTAGCAAAGGCATGTGCTCAAATGCTTGGAATACAAAAAAAAACACTTCAGTGAGCATCCCAGGCACATGAAGTGCATTCTTGGAAACTCAGTCACTCTCATAAACTGATATTATAACAATCGTGAGTGTAACCAAGAATAAGCTATCCCTACAGAGGTTAATTCTTCTCTGTCTCAACACATTTTAATATGTATTGAAGAAAAAGAAAAAATCTTTAACACTTATTCCACTAAAAGGAAAGAATAAAATAACCCTTATCAAACAGAAATTATTTTGGACAGACAGAAACTAAGAATATAATGGCATTAATTAACAGATAAAAAGCATCAGAAATATGTTATTGTTCTCCATTATATTAGAAAAATAAAAGAATTAAAGAGTCATGTAAGCTATTAAAGTCTAATCTCTCCCTCTTTCCTCCTTTCACATTTGCTGTGTTTTTCCCTGTGGAAAGTCTGAAAAATAATGCAAAAAAGCAATTTGCTAGGTTGAAAGAATTAAATTGATAGGTTCTAAGAACTTAAGAGACAAATCAATGCAGAGCATCATTTCAAATCCTTTGACTAATTTGTTTTGAACTCAACTCTTCTTTGTTCCTTGGAACAATTTCCCCAGTATTTCCCACAGGAGAATTCTGTTTTATTAATAACATTTAACTTGCATATAAACATACAGAATTAACATGTCTCTAATAAAAGTTCTCTCCAAAGTAGTAGTTGAAATAATTTTGGAATAGTAGTAGTTTAAACTCAAAGAGCATGAGCATACTTTTTAGCCCTGGAGTCACCCACTGATTGTCATGGGTTTTCTGCGCATACTATTATGAATATGTTTTGCCTAAGTGCTTTCTTTCTTTTTTTATTTCATTGAATAATTAATGAGAAGAACATACATCAATGAAGAGTAAAATTTCTGCTCTCCCAGAGTTTATAGGAGTTGGAACAAATGGCTAATTAAATAAAACAGTAAAAAGAGGTCAACAGTCCACAGACTTATACTTTACACAGACTTATACACAGACTTTTATACTTGAAATAGTTGAAAAAATATAGAAAATAGAATTTCATAAAACATAAAAATAATATAAAATTAAAATTTCACTCAAGACTATATTTTTATTTATTGAGTATAATTGCACTTATTTGTTACCATATTGCCTTTTTTTTAATGCTATTGCAGCAAAGTTGAGTTGTTGTGTAATTGAGTAGTAGCAATAGAGACCATTGGCCAGCAAACCTAAAATATTTATTATCTGGACTTTTATAGGAAAATGTTGGAATAAAGAATAGAGAAACATAAAAGAGCATGGAATTGATTTACAGAAAGTTTGTAGGATTTGTCAAAAGAACATACCGCAATAGTGATGCCAGCAAAATGGCAAAATAGAACCTTTCTTTTCCCTTTGGAGATACTGATTTAAAAAAATACATGAGCAATACATGAGCCATTTCTTTTTGAGAGAAATGCAAAAATTAATTAAGAGGCTTCTGCACCCCAGGTGAGAATGAAAGCAGCCATATGGAAGCTGATGGGGAAAACCGTAGAGTTCACCTGCCCTTGTCCTTTGCCTTGTAGCTGCATGGCAAAATCAGAAGTAAAGTCCCGGCTCCCAACTTCTACATAGGAAGAGAAAAAGAAGATTGTACCATAGTAACTTTCTGACTCTTCAGGTTGGGTATCTACCTGACAGACTGGCTTCTCTTTTGACTGAAACTAAGTGCTTACAAAAAAGGGCACCATGTTGGGTACCACTGCAAAGAAAGTTAATGGCTTGAACTTGTATATACTCACTTGTCAGAGTCTCTCTCCCTCCCTCCCTCTTTACATCTCTCTGGCTGAGCGTGGTATGATTGGAAGAAAACTCACAGATACTGCATTCTCATTGGGGAAGAAAAAAGAAGACTGAAACATATGTCTGATGTTCAGACTTTTGTGGGTGCTGTCTGTGGGACGGGTTTTTGTTTTGCCTGAATCTGAATACTGACAGGAAAGGGGATCAGGTTACAAACCACTGAGATCAATGTTATAGTTTGGACTAGTACACATTCACTGTAGTCCCTTCTTTAGCTCAGTGTGGAATGCTGAAAATAAAGTTAAAAATCCAACTGTCAGTTTCTCGCTAGAGAGACAAAAGAGTTCAGACATATGGTCAAAATTCTTGCTTTTCAGTGGGTGCCCCCAAGGGATTGTTTTCTACTTCCTGTCTCAGAATATTGATGGGATCCAGTATACTAGATGTCAGTGCACCTCTGAGAACAAAAGTGATCTTGGTGGCTTTCTGCATCAGAAGACCAATGGTAAAATGGACAGCTTGTCAGACCCTCCCTTAGGGTGGGGAAAAGACACAAATAGGGCATGTATCTACAATTCCACCTTCTCAGGGGGCTACCTGAGGAGTAGTTTTCTTTTTTGCCAACTGAGAGCACTAATATAACCTGGCATACTCTAGGAAGCCAGGGAGCTGCTAAGAAGAAAAGAGAGCTGGGCGGCTTGCAATAAATACAGAAATCTGCAATACTACAAACAGACAAATGAAGGAGCAAGAAATTAGAATTTCCCCAAAATAAGTAACTGGGAATCTTTTCATTCATAGAAGAATGGATATGTACAAGGCCAGAGAAGATGCTTCAAAAAAAAATAAGTTTGAAAGCTCCTAGGAATCTCTAGCTGAGAAGACTGGTTAAAAAAAAAAACTTTTTCTGCATAAAACTTGTTTGTAAAAACTGGGAGAGATGGATAATTTTTTAAATGTCTGCATCCTGACACAAAATTACAGGGCACATAAGAAACAGGAAAATACAGCCCAGCAAAGGACCAAAATAAATATCTAAAAACTGACCCTAAAGATGCAGATATATAGCTGGGCATGGTGGTATATGCCTATAATTACAATACTTGGTAGGGTGAGTCAGGTGGATTGCAGGTTTGAAACCAACCTCAGCAACTAAGTGAGACCCTCAGCAACTTGGCACAACTCTGTTTGAAAATAAAAAAGAAAATAGGGCTGGGGGGTGTAGCGTGGAGGTAGAATGCCTCTGGACCCAAAACAAACACACACACACACACAGAAAGGGAGAGAGAGGGGGGGGGGAGAAGTATATAAAATAAAAAAAGAGTTGTTTCTTCAAAATAACAGTCATAAAGGTGCTCAATAAGCTTAAAGGGGAAAATAAAAAAGATAGAGTATAAGCAGATATAGAATATATAAAAAAAAGACAGAAAATTGGAACATCAATAATACAATAAATTCACTGAAAATTTTGCTAGAGAATTTGAGAGCAGACTTGAGCAGAATAAAAGA
Source organism: Glis glis (assembly GCA_004027185.1). Lineage (NCBI taxonomy): Eukaryota > Metazoa > Chordata > Mammalia > Rodentia > Gliridae > Glis > Glis glis. The sequence continues at coordinate 16,249 of PVJS01033053.1, read as the reverse complement.
TACGTAAACTAAAAGACAAATCATTTGAAATCACTTAATTAGAGGCATAAGAAGGGTAATAAAAACAATAAAGAATAAAGAAAACCTAAGGGCCTTATGGGATACAATCCAGTAGAAAATATATATTTTTGGAGTCCTAAAGGAAGAAGAAAGAGAGAAAATAAAGCTTGTTTGAAGAAATAATGCTGAAAATTTTCAAATTTGGGGGATGAAACAGTTTCGATATTCCCGATTCTCACAAAGATGCATTGTAATCAACTGTTAAGACTAAAAGACAGTTTTGAAAGCAGAAAGAGAAAAGTGACTCATCACAAACACTGGAGGATGCATAAGACTGTCAGTAGATTTTTCACCAGTAACTATTCAGTCTGAAGGGAGTAGAATAATATGAGGAAAGTACTAAAAGTAGAAATTTGCCAAATTGCTTGATAAAAAATGAAAAGGTAGTCCTTTAAGTTGAAACAAAAGAATGTCAGATAACAACCTAAAAGAAGTATAAAACTCACTCACTCATAAATATAAATATGTAAAATAAAGAATATTGTAATATTACATAGGTGGTGTATAAATGATTCTTAATCATAGTATAGAAGTTAAAGACAAAAGGATAAAATATGATGATGAATATCTAAAATAAAACAGGTGTAATTTGTGACATCAATAACATAAAATGTGTGATGGGGAAAATAAGAGAATAGAGTTTTTGTATGAGGTTAAAGTTGAGTTATTAGTTTAAAATAGATTTTTATAACTATAAAATGATTTACATATGATAACTGAAAAGAAAATGTCTACAAAAAATAAATGAAAGAAAATGATAAAGAAATAATCCAGTCATGGTGGTGTACACCTGTAATCCTAGTACTTGGGAGGCTGAGACAGGAAGATACCAGGTTTGAGACCAACCTCAGCAATGTAGTGAGACCCTCAGCCACCTCATGAGACCCTGTTTCCAAAACAAAACATAAAAATGGATGGAGTTGTAGCTTGCCTCTGGGTTTAATTCCCAGTACCAAACAAACAAATAAACAAAAACTCTAGAATAGAAAAATAGGGAGAGAAGCTTTAAGACAGAAAACTGTTAACAAAATGACAAATTAGGGACTTTCCTATCAGTACTTACTTTAAATGTAAATGAATTAAACTCCTCAATAAATAGTCATAGCGGTCTGAAAGGATATATACATATATATATATATATTTGCACAATGAATAGTTTTTTTTTAAAAAAAAAGCACAGGAACACATGTATGTCCCAGCTAACCCACAACAAAAGAGACTATGATAACTTAGTAAGACTATGACTCAAAATATATTTTAAACTTTATTTGGATATCTTAGTTCATTAATAATGTTTGATAATTTCTTTTGCCCCCCCCTTTTTTTTGATCGCTATGGAATACAAGACAGAGTAAAAGATCTTAAGAGATGACACTGAATCCTCAGGGTTCCCAAATAACTCTCCATAAAATCATGATTGTACTATATGACAATAATTGATCTTTAAAGCTGCTTAAATTTTATTACTATATAAATTCTAACTCACAAATGAGATAAACAAATAATAGGCATAATAATGAATATGCCAGTTAATCCTTTTAATTATTTTAAACTAATCTTTTAAAATAAAGTACATATATGCATATTTTTCTTACTTTCAAAACATCATATAGGGTTCATTAACCTTAGCAAAAGTACACTTAAGTGCAGGATGTTGGTAGTAGAGGAAGTGGAGGCTATGCCTGTTTACAGGGATATATGAGAGCTCTCTGTACTTTCTACTTAATTTCACCATGAATATAAAAGATCCCATTTATACAAAGAGCAGTGAGAGGCTCCAAGTCTATGCGCACCAAAATCAGCTGGAGGGCTGGTAAAGACACAGAGAGTTGGGCCCACCCCTCACCTCTCACATTCGACTTGAATAATGCATTGTAATCTGTATTTCTAGAATGTTCTCAGGTATTGCCAATATTTCTGGTCCTTGGACCACACTCTCACTTTGAGAATGAAATTCTTCTTCAAAGTAGCAAAATGAATGTGTTCAAAAGGCATTTCTGTGCTCATAACTGGTTAGCTGGTCTTGGAAGACTGGTGAGCAATGCCTGAGGGGCTATGTATGGAATATGAATCAGGTAAAGATTTTCCTTGGCTTTTTGAACATTGATTGGTCTCATTATTTTAACTGAAATGGCTGGCAATTCTCCAAGTTATGTTTATGACTATTTCCAGAAATGTACTACTATTTTGAGAAAAAAAATTAAGGGTGTTTTATATGAAATATACAGCAAGAACAAATAAGAAACAGACAATGTAATCAGTAGTTTGATAGTTTTTCTAAATAATGATTTACTATCCTGGTTAAATGCTATAATAGTTATAATTTTAGAAAAATAGCATAAAATATACAGCTTTTATGTTTGATAAATTATGGTTGAGGATATATGTACTCCATGTTTCAGGCAATAAAATATGATTAAGTATTCTATCAACATCATTGAATTAAAAGAAAAAAATCCTTTTACTGATATTTGAGAAGGCTCAAAGTGGCCATTACATAGATATATTGTGTTACTACAACTACTGGATTATTAAGAAATTTTATCATTTTAATGCCTTTTATACTTGCCTTCAAAGTCCAGAGGGCATCGCGAGAAGTTAGCCTGACAGAATTATTGATTATTGGCATCGTTATTATTGTTAACATCACTTAGCTGCATGCACTCATCATATTTCTAGATAGTTTGAACCCAAGACATTCTACAACTGACTAGGAACAGCCCTTTGCAACATTTTCTATTTTCTGTCTCACATGCTGATTCAAATTCATGTTATTGTTTAATTACATAAGCATAGATTGTTAGAGTGATTAGGAACCTTAAAGTGATTAGGAATCATGTAACTATTTCAGATCACAAATGACCAGAGGCCCAGGGAGGTTCTGTGGTTTTTCCAACACAGTATAGTTGGTGGCAGGACCCAGCGAAGAACTAAGACCTGAATACTCTTCTTAGCACCGGGCTCTTGCCTGAGTACCTCTGCTCCTCTGCTTTGCAACCTGATGGAACAAAAGTAAAGAATAGCTGCGTGTATCATGGCACACACTGGGAAGAGAACTAATGAGAAGCAGCTTGTGAACGCGGCTCTACCTAAAGTTCCCCTCAGGCAGCTCAGGTGAACAAAACAGTTTCTGCTGAGTGTCAGAAGATGGAGAATTACTCTGTAGGCCGAGGGCAAAGTGTTTCAGGAGAAGGCCATAGATCTGGAATTTCCCATTCATTTATGAGCTGATGGAGCATGAGTCCATCAGTTTTGTGGATGCTACAAAAGGCATTTAATTGACTTTTGTGTAAGTTTAGACTCACCACCTATTCAAAATCACAGTTCATTTTCAAATATTGTCTTCCTGCGTTATTTAATGAAGCTTTGGATTTTAAAAGATGAAATTCCAAGTAGGAAAAGGAAATATGAAAAAAAATAGTTGGAGAAGGTTTTAAAGTAGTATTAAAGATTCAGGAAATTTTAAGATGTAACTTTTGTGTGTGTGTGTGTGTATGTGTGGTACTGGGAATTAAACCCTGGGGCATTCTATCTCTGAGCTACACCCACAGACTTATTTTATTTTTGAAACAGGGTCTTGCTAAATTCTTGTGCACCAGCCTCGAACCTGTGATCTTCCTGTCCCAGCTTCCCAAGTACTGGAATTACAGGCTTGCACTACTGTACCTGGTTTAAGATGTAATTATTTAATATGTTGGAAGAGGTGGTTTCTGTTATGGTCATTGTGGAAGTTAGACATCTGTGGGCAAACAATACATGAATTAGAAGCTTCGTTTTCATTACCAGAAGAATAATCTGCTCCATTCCATAGATACAGAGAACCTTAACACTGGGAAATAGAGAAAACCCAGGCTGGAGAACCAGAAAGAACATGACTTAAATTCTAGACATTCCACTTAATGAAATGGAGCAGCAGCTCACACAGGATGTGGGCCCCAGATCTGGCACCATATCTCATTCGGATACTGAATTTTAATGGGCCAGCTATGTAGTTTGGTCCTGTGTCACCTTTCTGACTTTACTTTCCTCTTCTGAGAGTCATGACTAAGGATATTTATCTTACAGAGTCATGAATAGACTATCTAGCTCAGGGAGCTATTGAAAATATTTAGCAGTAAGAGAATAACTGGCATAGTGACAGAGATACAGGATTTAATATTTATTTACAAATAATATTTACTGCTTTTTAAATTATTGGGTTTTCCCTTTAAATTTTTCTTATTTTATTTTCCTCTTTTTAATTTAAGTTGCATAAAAGCCAGAGGATTTTTTGTTGCCTAATGGGTTTAAAATATTAATAATGTAGATGAATGTGTCTAAATGTTCTAAAATATAAGAGAACATACAAGATTAGAGAAAGATGTGGATTAAAGAAAGATTTAAGAGAGGGCATGTAAAAGTTGTTAAAACTTACAATCTTCTCATTCTTAATTTAATATAATTAAAATAATCAGCTTTTAAGATGCACATGCTTATTTATGTTTAATATCTGGGAAGACAGGTTAGTGAAAGGAAATGTTTAATTATGTAACAATATGCTAAGGGCAGCCTAAGGGGAGAGTCGGAAATTTTAGAAGAAGTCGTATTGCTTTTAAATAATTGCTTTCCTTTTTATGATTATATATTTTAATCATGAACAGAAGAAACCTTAGGGAACAAATGTATTTGTTAATTTTTAAAGGTTCTGTTTGAGAAAATGTGTCATTTGTGGAGAGTCTTATCTCACATTAAAATGACAGAGCGAGAAACCTAAAGGGAAAAGAATGGAATGAGTTAGTGTAAAACCATCGTCAACCTGAGATATGGTTGTCCTGAAGAATTTTTTTCAATATAAAAATTATAAAAGCCTATTCAAAGTACATAAAAGGCTAAGTACTGTATTCATAAAATCTATGTAAATATGAAAATATTAGAATTTTCACAATTAAATTTAAAGAACTTGAAGAAAGTATATAAAATATTTTAAATACTTTAATTGTTATTATTTAATAGATCAAGACAAAGAAAATATGAAATAATTTTATAAACAAATAACCAAAAGGCAACTCTTTAATAAGACATATATTATTTTTAAGTTTCATTTTATAAAATTATATATAGATATGTCTTTTCTCTGAAATAATTCAAATATTCATGAAAACAGTGAGCAAACAGGTATAATGAAAAGGATATTCCTATTTTCTAATCTAAATGCAACATTGGGGAATATTGATTTAGCCCAGAAGACAAAACTAAACTAAGCTAAGCACTCCAAATCCAAATCTGAATGTCTGAATTTTAGTCCTGATTTTCCACTTTCTCATTCTGTGAGCCCTGAAAAAAATAATGTAATTTTTATGGTACCCAGTTTCCCCCATATATCAAATATGGAGACTAAATAACATAATGTCCCTAGAGGACTTTACTGGTCTTCTGAAGTCAGAATCTATTTGACTGAGATTTACAGTCTTTAGGATTCTGATTATCAAGTAGATTTGCCATCATGCATTACTGCTTCATATATATTCTAGCTCCAAATCTGTGAAAGCATAGAAGGGAAATGGAATTATAGAATTATAAAATCACAGGCTAGGAGGGGCTTTTGTTGAGATAATACAGAACTCAGAGGTAAAATGCAAAACATATCACGTGCTCAATTCTATGCCAGTTCCTTTGAAAATGAATATCCACTATCCTCAGACAATATAAATTACCCCTTCCCCTGGGATTCCCTACCACTTAGTCTTAGCGTATTACACTTTCCTCAGTCACATGCATGAAAGTTCCCTCCATTAGACCGCACACTCCTCTAAATAAGGAACCATTAGTCTTCATTTTCTCAGCATCTAGCAAATTGCCTGACACTCTGTTAGCTAGCAGTAATGTTTATCAACCCCATTGAGAGCTTAAATTCAAAAGAAACTAATGTACACCAGAAACATTTTTAAAGCAAAATCTTCCCCAACTTTCCCCAAAAGCCATAAACAAAACAAAGAAAAAATAAACTAGGAAAAGTATAACATTCAAAGAACTGGATGAGTGATGAACTACTTTTAAAATTAAGTGAAGCAAATATATTTTATACAATTATTGTCACTATGAATATATTAATTATATATACATCCAAATATTGCATTATATAACTCACTTGGTTACATGTATTTAAAATTTTCTAACATCCATGTAAATCGAGAAAAACTGACATTCTTTCAAAAATATTATCGAGATAAATTATATTTGATAAAATAATTTTTAATTCTTTAAAACAGCAATTTTTCTAATTTTTTAGTTTAATTATATATTCTATAGCAAAAAATCTCATTTTCTAAGAATATAATTTAATTATATTTCTGTTTCAGTTAAAGTATGTGCTGATTCAAAGTAAAATAAGCCAATTAAGGTACTTTTTAGGATAATTATAAACCCTTGCAAAACAAATTTATAAGTTTAAATCTACATGTTAAATTTTTTTCTTTTTTTTATTCTGGAAAGTCTCACCTGCAAATAAATATTCCTTCAGGTATCACATTTCTTGGAATCTTTGCATTTCTATATTTTAAATAATATAGCATCCCATCATAAATAAATAATAATTCTGGATATTAGGAATCAGAATATATGTTGTGAAAATATTATTTATTATTATTTTCATATATGCCCTTCTCATAATAAATAACTTGTTTTGTAATAAAATGCTTTTTTCTTTGTTAAATGCAAAATAAAAGTATTTTACTAGAAAGGTACCATATTATTTTATGTTAATATTCCTACTATATACATATAGGTTAATAAATAGGCATTCCTTTATATGAAATGATAATTTATCCGCAATTTTATTGAAGTTGCAAAGTTCAATTTTCAAAAATATTGTTATCTTTTGGGCAGTATTATGGAAGCCTTAAAAAGAAAGGATCACAAAGACAGTGAGGATTTTTGTTGGTTTGTTTTCCTTATTTTTATTTTAACACATCATAGTCTTTTTCACTTTGGTGGTATAAGAAATTCCAAATAGAAAATTGACTTTAAAAATTCTCTTCTGTATTTCAGATTTTTATTTTTCATTGGATCATTTTCTTTATTTATGACAGATATGGGAAAGAACCATAATTATTACATTTTGTAGGCTTTTTCTAAGAACCATTTTGCTTAATTAAGTTTAGATAAAAGTTAGAATTTTGAAATCTTTTTTGGAAACATTACTCTATGGGAAAGATTATCATTAAAATATCAAATAAAATCTGTACAGGTCATTACCTGAGAAACAAGAAAGTACACTTTTGAAGGATTTTAAAAAGTAATTGCACGATGGATGTATTATTTCCAATTTTCTGCAGGAGTGAGCTCTGAAGTCTTGATGCAAAACAGACAGGGCCTTAATACTAAGGCGTCTTCCTTTGAAGAGGGTCACCCTGATGCCCAGACTCAGTGATCTCAGAAGATGAGAGGGAATGACAAAACCAAGAAGGAGATAGATAAGTGAGCCAAGACCAGAAAGTCATTTAAAGGCCAAAAGAAAAAAGATAAATTCAGTTACTTTATTTGAAAAGTAGTTTCTGCTCATGCATAAATGCCAACATTTGAAAGTCATTATCAGGAATATCAAAGGGGAAAAGGCTTCCATTTGGCCCTTTCAAGGTACTGAACAAGAAGTTTCATTGGTATAGAATGAATTAAAATGATAAAACTAGAGAGTCTGCAACCTGGACATTTTAATGTTCCAATGTTGTTCCTAGGTGACACTTGATAAGCTATCATCTTTGTGGCAAATACATTTGTTCATTACTAATAATTGCAGACACATTTGCTTTGTATTTGAATGGAAAAATAATACCGTAAACGACTCTCAGCATCCACGTGCCATGCTGCCAGACGTGGCAAGTTTATTATCTATTGGGTGATAACTCTTGCCTTTTCGAGGGTCTTATAGACAAGAGGTAAGGCCATGGTTGGAACAGGGACCTGAAAGTGACCTTTTCATGGACCCACATCAGAGGCTTTAGCTCAAGAGTAGTCAGTGATCATGAATCCAGACTATGTACAACATAACTAAGAGTCACCCTTAATCAGGATCAACACCATTCAGGTGCCACAATCTTAAAATTCTGGGTAAATTTGTACAGAAAATAATGCTAACTAGTGGTGACAGTGGTGAGGGCAGGTTTGAGGGGGTTAGGATCAGGCAGAAGATTGAAGATACAGTAAAGAAGAGAAAGAGGGGCCAACTCCATTACAGGTCCCCATCTAGATTTAAGGAATCCAACTTAGATATCACTGCTGGCCCTATTTTTTGAAAGGTAACTAACTAACAAAGGTGGACTGGTTTGTGGTTAATTTAAATAGGAGTTTGGATTTTTGTCCTTAATCACAAACTTGTCTGTCTTATAAATTAGTATTTACTGGATGGTCTAATTATTAGCAATGTATCTTTTAGCCTAGGTTCAAATTGGTAATGGAATACATTGACTGTATTTCCCCCTTTATTATAGAAATGCTACTTGTGAGGCTGAAGGTGTTGCTCAGTGGTAGAACTTTCGCCTAGCATGTGTGAGGCCCTGGGTTTAATCCTCAGTGTGTACACACGTGCATGTGTGTGCACATACACGCACACAAAGTTATCTTATTCAGATCACTCACTTTTCTCCTCATTCTTGAAGGAGGGGCTTATCACATAACTTTGTTAACTTTTCTCTTGCCCTTCTATAAAGATATTTGTTGGTGTGTTTGTGTGTGCATGTTTTTGTAGAGATGATAGGTTCATAAGCCTATTCTGACTGGTTAAGAATATTGAAACAGTATCCTATTGACATTATCATTTTAACAGGTAAAAAACCCCATACCTATAATGGTTCAATCGAAAGACTTTTTAATAATGTAGTTTCCCACCTAAGAAATAAATTTGGGGAAGGATGGTATTTAAATGGCACAACTTCCTTTACACTATTGAAATCATGACATATGAATATAGATGTATATATACACACACAAATTATATATATATACATGCATAAACATATCTATATTCCCTTATTCATCATGTTTCTGTTTTTCTTGAAATTTTTAAGATTCAAATTTTGTTTTTCATGTAATTTTTAAAATATTATTTTCTGGCTCAGAGAAAAATTTTCTTGCTATTATTAGTCATAAAAGTGGAATTTTAGCTTAACCAAATTTTAAAAACTATTTTTTGTTAAAAATGCTTTGTTTTTGTGAAAACATGGATTTACTTTAGTTGTATTTTATACATGCAGGCATGCATAAACACATATACACATATGTGCACATGTACATGTTTGTCTATATAATTAAATGTTTATCCATGTATTTATACATAAATACATGCCCACATATGCTTAGTTCAATTTTATAAACTTACTTTGCATTTATATTCATAACAGACTCACTATTATTCTAAGAGTTGAAGTTGCTCAATATAAAATGGTAGAAATGGGAAAATAGGCATTTTTATAATGATATAAGCTAGAAATAACAAGACATTTTTTCAAATTAATCCAAATATAACCAAAATAGTTGGTGTCACAAAGGTAAGAATGCAGCGAGGCATGGTGGTGGCAGTGCACACTTGTAATCCTAGTACTTGAGACTGAGACAGGAGGATTGCAGGTTCAAAGACAGCCTCAGCAATTTAGAGAGACTCTTAGCAACCTAGCGAGATCCTGTTTCTAAATAAAAAATACAAAATGGCTGGGGGTGTAGCTCAGAGGTAGAAGAACTCCTCTGGGTTCAAACCCCAATACCACCAAAAAAAATATATGTATATTTTTATTCATTTATTAATATTTTTATTTATTAAAATTTTTATTTTATTAAATTTTATTAAATTTTTATTTTATTAATTTTTATTTATTAAAATTTTTATTTATTAAGTTATTTATTAAAATTTATATATATACTTATATATATATATAAATGTTCCTGGGTTCAACCCCTGGTACCACAAAAAATTAAGATAGTAATTTATGAGATTAATTTTATTGAAAGTACATTTTATTAGTCTTTTTTATTTGGCATTTTGTGCCTTTAAATTATGTTAGCATTATGATATATGTTCATCCATAGTAAAAAATAATGTGATGACAAATCTATGCACAAGTACATGACTTTCTGCTTTAGATCAATATTTCCTAATTTGTATCTGATCCTGCATTTAATACAATGTCCTTTTGGAGAATAATGCTGCACATAAATCAGTTATACTTTCTATAATAATATCATACATATTCAATTTTATGAAATGTCAGTCTTTAAAAGATAACTCCATATTTCAATATACCAATTGTGATAAGCATTTCAATGAATAAAGTTATTTATTAAAATTATTCATAATATATCTAATAAAGAATTAATAGGGTTTTTTAAATGAAAATATTCTTAAGTATACTGAATGCAAAAGACCCAACTTGCCTTAAAGTGAAGAAAGTATTTTTTTTCTTCTACTTGATACACAAATTATAGAAACTTCACATATCTCTGAAGATGACTCTGGTTATAGAAGTTCTTAATTCCAAAGCAATTTCTTGTGAAAAGTAACCACTTTATTAACAAGAGTGTTGGGGAAGATGATGGCATATGCATGCCTAGTGATGTCAAGTCACCTTTTAATGATATATTTTGCTTACATAGGAAGCACAAAATTAAAACAATACTATTATAGAATCATCAGAACACTAGTTAAATAATGTGAAGTTGCAATAAGCTTGTCATGAGACCAACGGCATGATACTTACTGCTGGATTGATATCACAGATAGTACATGCTTGCTAGTCAGTTTACTTGGGAAAGTCTCCTATTAACAACAAGGTGAAGAAGATACAAGTATGTAGTTAGCAGGTGAAGGAAGCATTCCTATAACTCACGTAAGGTTTTCCATCATATATGAACCATGAATTTGAGATCAAGAGTATTGGAGGATGAGGATGTACCAAGAAGAAGATGATATATCTTAACTTGTTAAGCCCCAAGTTTTCAATTTTGTGAATATTTCAACAAAATTGACATAGTTGCATCAAAATAGGTTATAAATCATAATACAGAGCTTATACATTATATTAATTGTTTTTATTATAAGTATAGTCTTATTATTTTATAACTATATTACAAAGTTATAATCATATTATATATCATATACTATATTTAAGTTTTTATATGTGTCCCACATCTGTCACAATGGGACAAAATGGGTTAAGAATTTTGAATTAAGTCCTTATGGACATTTTCATGAAAAAGTATCAGTAGGGATTTGGAAGTTTCAAGACCGTTTCATGTGGACAAAGATCACATATATTTTGGTGATAAAAGAAAATCAACAAGAAAAGTCCAGAAGCAGACTGAGTAGTAAAAGAAAAAACAATTAACCATGAAACCCAAAATGTATAAAAAATGTCAATATAAAAGATTGTGGGATTGGTAGATAAAACTGTAATACAATGTTTTCCAGAGCAGAGATTCAACAAAGAGAAAAATCAATGTCAAATACTTGAAAGTAAAAACAAAATGAAGACACCAAACTAACATATACTTAATGAATTAAAATGAAAATAAAGTGGTAAGAAAGTACAGAACTTTTTTTGTGTGTGTGTTACTGGAGATGGAACCCAGGCGCCTTCTACCTCTGAGCTATACAGACAGCCCTATTTTATTTTTTATTTGGAAACAGGGTCTTGCTAAGTTGTTGAGAGCCTTAGTTGCTGATGCTGACTTCGAACCTGTGATCCTCCTGTTTCAGCCTCCCAAGTACTGGGATTACAGGTATGCACCACCACGCCCAGCTTGAAAACACAGAACTTTAAGCAGCAATATGTGGGCATATTGAATCCAGAATGCAAGTATTTAAAGTTTGAATAAGTATAAATTGATTTTAGACCTTCTTTCCTTTTACAAAAATGCAATCAAAGAGATAAGGATCCAAGGTCTTGAAAGCTGTTGATTGATTGATTTGGGGATAGTTGTTGATTGCTGGCTTTCTGCTTTGGGGGACTTGGAAATGTTTAATCAAAAGGGAACAAAATGTTGGAAAGAATAATTAATGCCACGCCCTCCAAAAACCAACCAACCAAACAAATACAAAAGAGAAAAGAAATAAGACATATGAAAAACACAAGAAATGGCAAGGCCTTGATGTTGATGGCTGCTGAAGGATGGGATTCCTGTGGCAATTTCTTAAAATAAGACAATAATAAAGTTTGCAATATGGATTGACTCTTCCTTTCATGAAAGATTTCTCTGTAGCACATAATGCTATTTGATAGCATTTTACCCACAGTGGATCTTGTTTCAATATTGTGTGAATTTGATCAAACCTGCTGAAGTTTTGTCAACTAAATGTATGTATGCAGTCTTCTAACTCTTTTGTTGTTATTTCAACTGGGTACATGACATCGTCACCAGGAATAGGTTCCATCTCACAAAACTGCTTTCTTTGCTCATTCATAAAAGCCATCCCATCTTTACTCTTAATGAGTTTTATTGCTACTTTTCTTGCTATTTCTACCGCATCTGCACTTACTTCCTCCATTGAATCTCTAACTCCTCAAGGTCCTCCATGAGGGTTGGAATCATATTCTTCCCAACTCCTACTTATGTTGATATTTGGCCTCTTGTCATGAATCACAGATATCTTTAATTACATCTAGAATGGTGAATCCTTCCCTGAAGGTTTTCATTTTACTTTGCCCAGACCCCTCAGAGAAATCACAAGCAGACACAGCTAGATCTTTATGAAATGTATTTCTTAAATCACAGGACTTGAAAGTCAAAATTACTCTTTTTTTCATGGACTGCATAATGAATGTTGTATTAGCTGGCATGAAAACAATGTTAATCTCATTGTGCATCTCCTTGGTGCTCTTGGGTGACTCAGTGGATTATCAACTAACAGTAATATTTTGAAAAGAATCTTTTTTCTGATCAATATGTCTCAAAAATGGGCTTCAAATATTCAGCAAACTATACTATAAACATATATGCTATCATCCAGGCTTTGTTCTTCAATTTATAAAGAATATACAGGGTTTAATATAATTATTAAAGTTCTTAAAATTTTAAATGGTAAGTGAGCATTGGCTTTGACTCTACATTATCAGCTACATTGACTTCTCTTGCTATAAAAGTTCAAATGGGCATCTTCTTCCAAACAAGTTTGTTTAATATACATTGAAAATATGTTGTTCTATTTTTGCCACTTATCTAGATTTTCTGGTTAACTTACTGCAAATTCTACATCAACACTTGCTGTTTCACCTTGCATTTTAAGTTCTGGAAATGGCGTTTTCTCTTAAACCATGTGAACCAACCTCTGCTACCTTCACACTTGTCTTCAGCAATTTCCTCACCTCTCTCAGAATTCAGAGTTGAAGAGAGTCAGTAGAGTGGTCAGAACATCCACAACTTTTAACCATTGAATTCTCCATCTTTTATGGCATTGTGGCACCTCAAAGCAATTACAATAATAACAGCAAAGGTCACTGATCACAGATTACATAGCAGATATAATAGTAATGAAAAGTTTGAAATGTGAGAATTTCCAAAATATGAGACAGATTTATGAAATAAGCACATATTGAGAAATGTTTTTAATAGACTTATTCATCCCATAAACATTCAATTTTCCAAAAATAAAATGTAAATCCACATCTATGAAGTACAATATGGTGAAGAACAATAAAAATGAAGTATTCCTGTACTTATCGAAAATCATGAGTGTTTTTCTTTATGTGTTACTCATGCTCTTAAATAATTAGCTAATATATATTTTTTTTGCAGTACCAGGGATTGAACCCAGGGGCATTCTACCTCTGGGCTACACCCTCAGCCCTATTTTGTTATTCTTTATTTTGAAACAGGGTCTCACTAAGTTGCAGAGGGCCTCACTAAGTAGCTGAGGCTGACCGTGAACCCGGCTCCTCTAGTCTCAGCCTCCCAAGTACTGGGATTACAAGCATCCGCCACCATGCCCTATTTAATCAATACATTTAAAGAAACTCCTCCATTTGTGGGGATGATTTGACAGAGTAAGAAAGTCAAAACAATAAAGAGATAACATTTGTCCTGTTATTTTCCTAAAAGTCTCTTCAGTTTCTTTACCCATCTAAATCTAATGACTGAAGTCCCTTAAAAGTCTAAGAACAATCCATGTGTGCACCAACTAGATGTTCCCAAATCCTCCAAAACCTTAGAAATTATATTTTACATAATTAAACATATCAGGTGCAGTCACCCTGATTCCTGAAGTTTGGAGGAGACTTACCTTCTCATGTTCAAAACTTACAAAATTTCTTGTTAAATTTCCCATTACTTCATTCTTCATCCTACCAAATGTGAGCAAGAATAAAAGATTTCATAACACAATCCAGAGTGACTTAAGATAGGCTGCTAGGTACCACTTTCCTATGTTCTCTGGCCATGCCCCATGTCAGAAACAGTCATCCTCCCCCCAGATCCCTGCCCAGGTCAGCCAAATGTGGTTGTGCAGACTGTAGTATGGGTGAAGTGGGAAATTCAGCCCTGAACCATGGATCAGGGCTAACCTCCTTCCACTAAGATGGAAAGGCATTTTTCTTAGTTCCACAAAATAACCACATGGAGTAGCATCAGCTATGGCTCTTCTGGCTACTGCATCTTTACAAACTCCCCTCTCAGTAAAGATCTTTCTTTGTCAACTTTCTATTCTATCCTAACTTAGACCTCATCAATTTCTGCTGCCTCACTTCAGAGTAACTGAATTATAATTTCTATTACTCTAATTTGTCTGGACCCACATCTAAGCTGTACTCAATGGCTTCAACGTTTTGTGTTAGCTCAGAGTAAAGTATTTCTCACCAATGTTTTTCTCTTCTCTGATTTTTCCTTTTCTACAACTTTGAAATATTCTTTCCTGCTTTTAGCGGTGTCCTTCTACATAGAAACAATATTAATACTTATGCCTAAATTTAAAGATCCCCTTTAGAACCACATAGTAGAGGAAGAAGGAGTTGGGTTTCCTTACATACAGGGTCAATGCTATACAGTCCATCTTCAAATTGCTTATTGACATAGTTATCATCTGTTTTTGAATTAGGAAAATACTTAATGGTACCAGAATTAAAACAGAGGGCAGTTAATATAAGTAAAAGGTAAAGCACAGCAGAAGAAGACTTTTATTCCCTTGAGTAATATAGAAAACCTTGCTCATAAAAGAAAATAAAGTTTCTTTCAAGATGGCACTAGATAGGAACAGATTATTGATTGATTAAGAGAAACCTTGAGAATGAGTGTAAAGATCAATTCAATCTGGACTTAGTCCAGAGGAAACTTTTCTAATATATGTTGCAGCAGTCCTAAGCAAGATATCTGATTTTCCTGATGGGTTAAAATAATCAGAAATACAATAATAGAGCAAGCAATTATACATTAATAATTTAATGAAATAGCATCAGAAATTGGCCAAACATTGTGCTCTGCTTATCTCTATGGGAAGAATCTATCTTCTAATAGAAATAAATACCTTGGAATCTAACACCGGGTAACATCATAATTTATTATGAAAATATAATGAATTGAGAATACTTTGCCATATGCTTTTCTGCTCCCTTAAGAAAACATGAAATCTCATTTCTGTACATAAACAAGTGTTTTTCATTTGCTCTGGAAACCTTTTCTATATATATTTTATTACTGACCATCATCCCCAAAAGAAAAAAACATTCCATGAATTTGTATTAATCATTTATATTTTCTCCAAAATAGTACAGTAGACTTGTATGTATGGGTATATGTAAATCCTATTACATTCTTTTGTGGAATTTCCAGTAAGGAAATTGATGTATTAAGGAAATATATCAAAATTGTCTTTCAATTATTATGGAACTGGAGAGATAATTATGAAATCTAGTAGTTTGCTATTATTTTTCAGGGCTGTCTGCCTTTTAAATCATGAAATGGAATGAGGTGCTTCCATTATAAAACAAAAAAATTACTCCTTTACATCAAAGAAATCCAAACTCTAATAAATAAAATGAAGAACAAAATAACAGCATTTGCAAGAAAATGGAAAGATCTGGAGAACATTATGTTAAGTGAGATTAGCCAATCACAAAAAAAGAAGGGACATATGTTTTCATTAATATGCACAACCTAGGGAGTAGTGGGGACACAAAACGGACTCCATTGACAATGGAGAAACCTCAGTGGTGCAAGGGAAGGGGTACAAGGGAAG
>PVJS01033052.1:0-22410 GCA_004027185.1 Glis glis | reverse complement strand
GGTGGGGGTTGGTTTTTAGGGCTCTGTCCGGAGCGGAGGTCAGGGCAGGAACTGATTTATTGGGTATTGTCCTTAGGGGCAATAAAGGCAGGAACTGGTTTATCAATAGAGGCAGGAACTGGTCTTTCCGTCCTTGGGGAACTAGTCTTGTCCTTGGGGCAGTAAGGACAGGGAATTTAATTTCTAGGGTAGAAAACGAGGCTAAAAAATTACTTTTTCGGGTACATTATTACAATAGCAGGAAACACGCAGAGCTCCTAGATCTTTTAGACACCCTAGAGCAGTACCTAGATGGGGACATAGGAAAAATATAATGACTTGCTTATCCTCCCAGAAGTTGTAACCTGGCACACATGATAAATTTATTTGTATGTATTTACATAAAATCGAAGGAATTAAGCACTGATTCACATCTTTTTTTTTTTGTGGTACTGGGGATGGAACCCAGGGGCATTCTACCTATACCCCCAGCCCTATTTTTTATTCTTTATTTTGAAACAGGGTCTCACTAAGTTGTGGAGGGCCTCACTAAGTAGCTGAGGCTGGCCAGGAACCTGCGATCCTCCTGTCTCACCCTCCTGAGTATTGGGATTACAAACATGTGCCACTACACCCGGCACTAATTCACATCTTGTTGATTGTGAATGAATGTGTTTGCAATGGTTAAAAAAAAAAACACTACTAGTTAGATTGCTAATCAGATTATCTCTTGGTGCTTCCATAATTGAGGTAGACGTGGGTCTGTGAGAATGTCACTAAATGATATCTTTACTTAAAACATGCTCTTGAAAGTTACCAGTAAAATTCCCAGTGATCTCTGTGGAATTTGATTCTTCCCTGAAATACTCTCCAGTCTTACCCTAGTTACAAAGCATTTATTGTTTTTGTTTTTTTTTTTTCTCCCTCCCACATTTAGGCTGTTCCTACTTGGATTCTGCTTTCTCTTTCCAAGCAATTAACCAAATGTTCCCATGCAGTTATTTTTTATTCTTTCCTTAGTTCTTACTATGTGTTAATCATTTAGAACAAAGGGGCAGAAGAAGGGAGGAGGAGCTCTTGGAATGTAACAGAGCTACTGCCTCTCCCTGCCTAAATGACTGCCTTTTAGATTTTACTAGAAATTAGTATCAGAGCAATTTTCCCAAACCAGCAGGTGTGTGTGTGTGTGTGTGTGTGTGTGTGTGTGTGTGTGTGTGTTACTGGAGATTGAACCCAGAGGCATTCTACCTCCAAGTTACACCCCCAACCCTATTTTATCTATATTTTTGAAACAGGGTCTCGCTAGGTTGATGAGAGTCTCACTACTTACTGAGGCTGTCCTGGAACCTGCAATCCTCCTGTCTCAGTCTCCCAAGTACTGGTATTACAAGCATATGCCACCATGCCCGGCTAACGATATTGTTTTAATTTTTAATCCTTTGACAGTGATTATTATACATATTTGTATATCTGCCTTTGCTACTAATATGTTTTACATTCCCCCCTCCCCACCAAACAACAGTTAACTAACTCTGCCTGAATCAAGTGAAGGATATAAATTTATTAAAGAATGTTTTGTTAAACACAGAACCTCTGGGAGGGCTACAGACTTTTGCCTGGAGGGTAAATAGCCGGGAGCAAGTCTCCTCATGGGCCACTTACACAGATACTGACTGTGCCTCCACCATCATTAACTGCAGCCCCTTCATAAAACTAGAGTCTGTATCATTTTATTTATTTACTGTTTTACTTTTAGCTTTTTGCTTTAACATTGTATGGATATATCTCATCAGCAGAGCAAACAAAAAACTGACAACAATAACAAAAACAATACAAAACTACCCCAGAAGGTAAAGGGATGTCGCAAACAGAAAGAATGATAAAATGCAGAAAAGAAAAGCAGCTACATTATTTTTTAAGAATTATATTTGAATTCCAAACTGTTAGTTGAATATCTTAAGGTATATCAAATACAAAATGTTTCTGAATAATGCACTACCTCATGACCATTAAAATGCCTAATCATGATTTCTCCTCACTGGTCCCTGTGCCTCAGTCACGTCAGCCTCCAAGTTACCATCTTACATACATTGCAGCTTATCCATCTCATCTGCAAAGCTAACTCTTCACCTTCTTTATGCCCATATTCACACCCTACCTCCTTAGTAACCCTTGCTCTGGCAAGCTATCTAAAACCTTTGCTGAAAACTTCCTTTCCATACTCCTCATCTCCATAGACTGCTCTCCTCCATTGTCTTTCCTATTAATTCTTATCAGCTTCCAAATCACCTGATTTGATTACTTTTCTGTTGTTTGTTGCATGTTACTCCTTGAAGGATTTCAGTTCCATTAGAATAAAGATCTCTATGTTGGTTAAGTCCTATACAGTAAGGATCTAAAGCACCATCCCCATAGGATGATACATGTGTGCTAAGTTAATGTATTATTGAATAAACTCCTAACAGGCAATGATAAAACATGGAAATATTAGTATGGTTCTGGCAACTTTTTAATTCAGGACATAGGATTCAGATAAATATAGAACATAAATATATAAATAGTAAATGCACATTATGTATATGTATTTATAAGTATAAAACTATATCAATATATGTATATAACAGTAGCTTCAGACTGAAACCCAAAAGGTAAATTCTAAACAGACAACCACATGGAAGACTTTGAGTTCACTAGAAGAAGACCAGGCACTTGGGATTAAGTTCAAAAGTTTGTAACTGGGGACAAGAGCCAGGAAAACTGAGAAACTTCCAGTACTCACTATTAAATATACCCCTATGAAACCTCTAATATTTCAACTCTTAGATGGATTTACTGATATAAGTGTTCAAATCATTTCTTTTTTTATTTTTTGCGGTACCGGGAATTGAACCCAGGGGTGTTCTACCTCCGCGCTACACCCCCGGCCCTATTTTTTTATACTTTATTTTGAAACCGGGTCTCACGAAGTTGTGGAGGGCCTCACTAAGGAGAGAGAGAGAGAGAGAGAGAGAGAGAGAGACAGGGAGAGAGAGAGAAAGAGAGAGCTGAGGCTGGCCGCGAACCCAGATCCTCCGGTCTCTGCCTCCAAAGTACTGGGATTACAAGCGTGCACCAGCACGCCCGGCTGTCCAAATCATTTCTAATAGTTCCTTTATATAAATAATCACCACTTCTCTTTATCTTTGATATCTGACTTTTTATTAAAATTACATTTCCAATTCTTAAAGACATTTCCCTTTAGATTTTCTTCTGATGCTTCATTTTCACTACTCAAAAATGGATGTTGACAAAAAACCAATGGCCATTTTAAAAGACCCAACTTTTAATCACCGATACAAGAATACCAGAAAATCTAGCATTGATGGAGCTAACACTTTTCTTCACAACTTTCTCTTCCTCCCTCCCTCCCTTTTTTCCTTCCTTTCCTTCCTTTAGGACTAGGACTTAAATCCAGGGATGTTCTGCCTCTGAGCTATACCCCCAGCCCTTTTAATTTTGAAACAGGGCCTCTCTAAGTTGCTCACAGTCTTGCTAAGTTACTGAGGCTGGCCTCAAACCTGCAATCCTCCTGTCTCAGCCTCCCAAGTCTGGGATTACAAGCATGTAATTTTAATTTTTAAACAAGCCCAATTACGAGTTCCTGTGTTCTTAAATGAAGACAAGAGATTTACTGTCACCATTATTATTTATGCAACTAATTATACCTTCCATTATTTATTCACTTAACCATTAAAATATATTTATATATTATGAGTCATTGACTTAATGCTTATTAATGAGATAACAGAGTGCCTACTATGATACAGGCACCAAACTGACACTATGGCTTTAGCAGTTGAACAAATAGAAACTTTTTCATTGGATTCCATTTGGAGAGACAAAAACAATACTACTATTTATGATATAATTTTGGTTCATAATGTTAAGAAATATAATGTGTGTGCAAGTACATGTGTGGTGGATAATATTGAAGATTATTCCAATTTTCAGAAAGTATTAAGTGTTCATCCCATAATTAATATTCTTTCACTATGGAACCTATGATGCCAAATGTTTCTAGCAAGGGAGAAGCCCTGATCTGTAGACCAAAATAATTGAGGCAAAAACAAGCTTGCTCTTAGCCAAATGGCCCATCATTGCTAAAAATGGACTGCATTCTCATGTAATCATACAAATTTGAGCAATGGAATAGAATACTAGGACAGAATGTCCTATGATATTTTTTCATTAATGATCTTTAGACAATGGCATCATTTCAGGGTTTATTAATGTGATGTATTACAAAGTGCTAAGACAGGACAGGCTAGTTTCTAGTCTGTGTATATGAAATACATCTGCTTGCGCAGTGTGCTTCAAGTGGTAACTAATATATTTTGTTCATTTTAATATGACACGATTCCTCCCAGAGTACCTTTTCAGTCCCATTTATTGTCTTTTGTACCCTCTATTTAAAGCTCTAGGTAGAGAATCCAAGCATTGGTGGTCATCCAATTTTAATCTCAGTTGTGGTTCTGAGACCCCACCCCTGTTGTGCAGCCTCACCATCTATTGATAATCTGTGAACAGACACAGGCCCCGATTCCCAAAGGTCTTTTTTGAATAATAAAAGGTCTTTTTGCATAGATGAATAGCTCAGCTGAAAGTATGGTGTCTAAGAATGGAAAGGAAATATATCATATCCTTGCCAGAATTTTTTATATTTAATATGAAAAACTGTTCTATAGATTAAGACATGCTGCCAAATGATGACTTGGTTCTAAAAATAATTGGCTTACATTTTTCTAAAAAATTAAAAGCGACTTAAAATTTTAAAAAAATTGTCAGAATTTACTTTAGTAAGCATAGTACACTGGTTTAATTTATTGATGTGCACTTAAGACTATTATATTCTGCATGCAGTATATTCATCTTAGGTATTCCATCCAAGAAAAAAATTATCAATGAGATCTTAAAGAGAATTGAAATGAACCAGTTCTTGAAGTACTCACTTAAATCAACTTATGCCAGCTATAATTCAAGGGAGTAGCATAAGGAAAAATGAAATAGGTTGAAAAAACTAATATGTCTCATTCAATCAATAATTTATTTTTGGGTCAGGAGCTAAAAAATGTGATTTGAATATCTTTATACTTTTAGCCATAAGAAACATATAAAAGCAAAACAAAGACAAACCTTGGGTCTAGTTCCCTTTCTGTCAAGACATACTTAAAATGTACTGCACAGTACGATTAAGCAGTTAAATTTAATGGAGTGTACATTTCTGCTCAAATAAAATAATTTTTCTTTGCTGGTGTTAATTCCCGAATACCTCATTGAATGGAATGCATGTTTTGTGGGGTGTTTTTAGTAGTCTTATAGATTCCCTGAAAGCTGAGAGGATGGGAAGCATAGAAATGATTTTGACTTTTTCATTACAAAGCCATTTATGATCAAACTTAAACTCAAAGATAATCTCTGTTCATAAACTATGCCCCTTTAAGAATGTTTTCCCTAAGAAGCCAAAATAATGAAATTAGGTTTGAAGATTGATTAGTGAAGATTGATTAGTGAAGAGGAAGAAAGATGATAGTTTCTGCTCTCTGAGAGTGAGACCCAAACTACAGAAATATATTCAAATCTGAGTAATAAGTTTTAGGAAAGACCAGAGATAAATTGTTAATGCAATAAGATATTGTGATGAAAATATTGAGAAAAGAGGAGTCATCTCTGTATTTTGTTCTTTTCTTTGTTGTTTTGATTTTCATGATGTCTTTATGACTTTCAAAAACTACCATGTAAAAGAGGAATTAGAGCTCCAAAGTATAAGTGTAACCCATAGGGAAACTGATTTGAATCTACAGCACAAAGAATAATTTCAGCACTTGAAAGATGAACTAAAAATATAAAGATGGTAATTTTCATGAGATGTGAAAGTTCATCTAGAAAGCAATGAATGATAGGGTCCTAGGAGAAGGAAGCATTAGGTTAAATAAGTCATATGAATTTTAAGTCTCACTTAAACCAGAAACTTCACAATGTCATTAAAGCTTACTTATGTTTCTCTATGGTAAATAAATGTTTCTGAAAGGTACAACCAATCCTTATTTTAAAATTAAATTGTTTGTGTTTTCATAAGAGAAAATATTTCACAAGAGAGAATTATTTCATTATCAAAAAATTTTAGATAAGACAATTAAAAAGAAAAAGGAAAAATATTATACTAATCTCTTTATTTTCAAAATATAGTATGCAGTACTGGGGATTGAACCCAGGGGCATTCTACCTCCGAGCGCTACACCCCCCAACCCTATTTTTAATTCTTTATTTTAAAACAAGGTCTCGCCAAGTTGCGGAGGGCCTCACTAAGTAGCGGAGGCTGGCCACGAACCTGGATCCTCCTGTCTCAGCATCCCAAATGCTGGGATTACAAGCATGAGCCACCACGCCCGGCTTAATTGGCTAATATTTTATAGCTATATTTTTTCATATTATTAAAACTATCTTATAAACAATATATTTTGAATTTAACATATCAGTTTTATTTCTATGTTACTATCTGATTTAATGATGTTAAAGGTTTTATAAATAATAATCCACCATTTTCTTATTTCTGTATGTTTAATATATATTGGAAGCTTCATATTCCAAATACCAAGATGAGAACATTAATGCATATGGATTCCCTTATATATTAGATTACTTTTGTACAGTAACTTCTGAGAAGTAGTCTTAATAAGTCACATGGTATGGAGAGTTTAAGGCTCATTGTATTGAGTGCCAACTTGATTTCCAAAAGTGCCGCATCTTCTTATTCAGGCTTCAAGTTGATTTTAATTTCAGAAATGCATTGACTATCTTTCTGATATTTTTTTGTAAATGCTTTTAGCACTTGGAATAAAGGACTTTTTTTCATACTACTTTCAAATAAGACACATTCTATATTCTTTTCACCAACAGAAGGTATGGAATAATTACTTTTTAATTTACCTATCTGGAAACAAACTAAAACATGACTGGCCCTTGTAAAGATGAACCCAGCAACAACAACCTATTTTCCCCCCAGAATACATCAAAGCTTAAAAGTAATTTTCATAATGTAGCACTTCTTATAAAAGCAAGAACTAGGTTTTGAATCCATGCCTTTTTTATCCCAAAGCTATGTTCTTAGCAAGGTTCCATCTACTTTTAAAAAATTGTAGCCAGGCATGGTGGCCCACGCTTATAATCCTAGTACTTGGGAGGCTGAGACAGGAGGATATGAGTTCAAGGCCAGCCTCAGCTATTTAGTGAGGCCCTCCACAACTTACTGAGACCCTGTTTCAAAATAAAGAATAAAAAATAGTGCTGGGAGTGTAGCTCGGAGATAGAATGCCCCTGGGTTCAATCCCTAGTACCGCAAAAAAAAAAATTGTATGTGATACTAAAATTAAATACAGATAGGCCTTAATGGATACTTAAAGGCACTGCCCATGATCTATTTTTATTACATGTAGGAGTCAAATTTACTAAAACTTCCTCTTTCAGAGTTCTTTGTGCTTGCTTTGAAGTAGCAGTGATCCTAAAGAAATATTAATTTTTGACTTCATTAGTAATCTCCTATCACAGGCCACAATATTATTTGCAAATTGCTTGATCTATATTCCCCAATTCTCCAAATTCCTTAATCTACTCATTCTATAGTTTCTACTCCCAATGCAGTTACACTGGCTACTCTACAGTTGATGATCCTCAACTTCCATTTGATTTGACACCCAACTTCCACTAATTTTTTCCTTGCACTTATAAATACCATTCCCATTTTATCTGTTCTTTTATGGAATCTAGAATATTATTTTGCCTTAATTAATGTAATTGGAGTGTCATTTCTTTTTCCTTTTTACTTTTTTGCTTAGTAATTAATCCTATAATTTGTATTAGTTGAACACGAATGAAAATAATCACTAGATTATTAAAATGGTCACTTTAAAAAACAGAAGAGGAAGATTATAAAGAGGGCAAAGGAAAGATCTTTTCTGTACAATTTTTTGTAACTGCATAAGTAATTGTGTACAATTGTGTCAATGGGAATATTTTGATATATTACACTTTCCAAAGGACTTGAGAGTCAAAGCACAAGAAAAAAAATGTTTTCTTTGGAAACAAAAATTAATAATGATATTTGCCTAATGAACCAGCAAAATTACTCCAACACCCAAATTTGGCAGAATTTCTTCATGCAAAATCAGAAAGTTTAGGTATTCTAAGATGGTGATCTCACCTAGGTGATTAGATGATTCTGGATAGGGCTCATGGAAATAAAAATATCAGTTTTCATTCACTTTCTTTCCTTTTACATAAATTTAGATAAATATATGACAACTTTTTTTTGCATTGGAACATGATCAGTGCAGGACAATAATCCATGAAAAGAGGAAGATTCAAGAGGTAAGTCCCAGGGATATTTTGGCACTGTTTTGGGTGTTCTCCAAAATACAGTCCAGTGAGATGGAGATCAAGCAGAGCCTGGTGGTCATGTGAACTGCAGAGTTGAAGAGGTCAGGGAATTGAAACAGCAGTAAACAGAAAGTTATTGGAAGGTAGGGCCATGTGCAGATGGGCAGTGGTGATGGAAATTCTCATGGGGGAATGTGTTGAGTCCTAAATTAAGAGGTGGGAAGGTGCTGAAGGTGAAACTGCTTAAAGTTTTCAAGAGATCAGCTGCTCTGAGAATGAGAGCACAAAGGTCAAAGTAGTGTCAGAAACTTTGAAGTTCTGGTCTAGCAAAGGAAAGAGAGTATCAACACAAAACTTCAGCAAGTTACCAGCATTTAGAACTGAATCAGTGCTTAAAGGAAAATTTATACTACTAAAAATCTATATTAGAAGACAAGTCTCAAAGTAATGACCTCAACTTCCACCCCAAACAACTAACAACATAAAAGCAAATGAAACCCAAACCAAGTAAAAGAAAATAATAATAAAAATCAGAGTGAAAAGTAATACATTAGAAAATGATAAACAAGATAAGTGACAGATTGATCAGGCAAAAAGATAAAAAGTATAAATTGCCTACATAAGGAAAGAGGCAATATAATTACAGATGCTACAAATATTAAAAGAATAGCAAGGGAATGCCAATAAATTCAACAATCCTTATGCCAGTGAATTTGACAACTTAAATAAAACATAAAAGTAGCTTGGAAGACAATAATTACCAAAGCTTTTTAAAGAAGAAATAGATAGACTGAAGAGTGTAATATCTATCTGGAAACTTGAATTATACTTAAGAACCTTTCCTCATAGAATACTATAGACCCAAACAGCCTCAGTAGTGAATTCTACAAAATAGTACCAGCTATCTTAGTCAGTTTTTCATTACTGTAACAGACACTGAAATAGCCAACTTATAATGAGAGGAGGTATACTTTGGCCCCTGGTTCCAGTCCATGATTAGGTCATCCTATTGGGCTTAGGCCTCTGGTAGGGGTGCCAGATGCAATGACAGGAAGTGTATGGTGGAGCTGATTACCTCAAGCCAGGAAGCAAAAGAGAAGAAGAGGGTGGTACTAGGGTCCCACTGGCTCTCCTTCAAGAACATGCCTCTAATGACCTAATGACCTACCATTAGGTACTACCTCTTAAAGTTCCACCACCTCCCTAAAGTGTATCCCTGGGGATCGAGCTTCCAACACATGAGCTTTTGGAAAATATTTAATATTCAAACTATAGCACCTACCCTACAAAAACTCTCCCAGAAAATTGAGATATTTCCCAACTCACTTTATGTTATCTAAAGTATCCTGAAACCAATATCAAATGACAAGCCAATTTGCCTTATAGACATTGATGTCTATAACATATTTCTAAGTTGAATCCAACAATATATCAAAGAGCAACACACTTTGATCAAATAGGGTTTATCCAGGAATGAAGATTGATTTAATATCTAAAAAGCAATTATTGTGATATATTAAAAAACTAAAACAGAAAAACCATGTGACTGTCTCAAAACATGAAAGGAACACATTTGACAATATCCAATACCACTCATAAAAATTACCAGAAGAACTAGAAGTAGATGGGAACTCTCTAAATCAGGTGAAAGGAATCTACGAAACCTACAGCTCCCCGTATACTTAATTCTAAAATATTGAAGTGTGCCTTCTTAAGATCAGAAACAGGGTAAAGGTCCTCTCTATCACTACTTTTAATAAACATTTTTCTAGAACTTCTAACCAGGGAAATAAGCCAGAGAGAGACAGAGAAAGGAAAGGGAAGGGAAAGGAAGGGAAGGGAAGGGAAGGAGAAGGAATGAGAAACATATTGGTTAGAAAAGTAAAACTGTTTTCATTCACAGATGATATATATGTAAGAAATCTGATGGTTTATTTGAAAAAATCTAGAATAGTGAGTCTAACCAGAATGCATATACACATTCAATATACAAAAAATAAAAATATTAATAACTTTTGAATAAATATGCCAAGAATATGAAAAACCTGTGTATGAAAAATACAAAAATTGCTAAGAGATATCAAAGAAGATCAACACACCATGTTCATGGGTCAGAAGACTCAATATATTAAGATGTCAGCCGGGTGTGGTGGTGCACGCTTGTAATCCCAGTACTTTGGGAGGCGGAGACCGGAGGATCTGGGTTTGCGGCCAGCCTCAGCTCTCTCTCTCTCTCTTTCTCTCTCTCTGTCTCTCTCTCTCTTTCTCTCTCTCTCTCTCTCTCTCTCTCCTTAGTGAGGCCCTCCGCAACTTTGTGAGACCCGGTTTCAAAATAAAGTATAAAAAATAGGGCCGGGGGTTTAGCGTGGAGGTAGAACGCCCCTGGGTTCAATCCCCGGTACCGCCAAAAAAAAAAAAAAGATGTTATTTTACCCCAAATTTATACACACATTAGAGCACTCTCAACAAATACATTAAGAGAACAACAAAGAGTCAAGAAATAGATCCACACATTTATGAATAACTGATTTTCAACAAAAGCATGGAGGGAATTCAGTGAAAAAAGAATATACTTTTCAACAGATTGTGCTACACCAGTTTGGAATCCAGATGCAAAACAAAACATCTCTAATCTAAACTTTTCACTACATATAAAAGAAATCTCAAAAGAGACCACAGGTCAAAATCCAAATCCTAAGTCTCTGAAATATCTATTAGAATACAGGAAAAAAATTGTTATCTTCAGATAGAAAAATATGGATGAAATAAAGAAAATGCAAGGATATTATCTCTAATTTACATGCAAAAATAGAAAACTGAAGGAATCTATTATCATGAACATGCACTATAAATGTGTAAAAAGATATTCTTTAGCCTTAGGAAAATAATACCAAATAAATGCTTAGAACTACAAGAAACGATTCAAGAGCTCTAGAAATAATTAGAAATTGTTTTCTTCTTGTAGTTTCTTTATAAGACATAACCGTTTAGGAAAACACAATCACAGTGCCAGGTTAGCGATTACTATATATATTGATATAAAATGTATAAAAACAAAAGTGCAAAAAATAAGATTACATATATAGAATTGAGCAAATGTAAGGTAATTCCCTTTGTGAAAAGGGAAGTGAGAAATGTAAAAAGTAAAATGTGATACCAGCAAAGTAAAAATTTTCCATTTCAAAGTACCATTAGGTAACATGAAAAGGCATGCCCAAGACTGGTAGAAAATATTCCAAAACAGATCTGTAGAAAAGACTTTAAAGTTGAATATATAGGCAACCCCTAACTTAATAATAAAAGAACAACCCAACACAAAATATACAAATGAACTTTACAAAGGAAGATAAGTAAATGACCAATAAACATAGAATAAGATAACCCATATCACTGGTTACCACAGAAATCTAATCAGGGATTAGATACCACTGCCCCTAACCCCAATAGAATTTCTAAATTAAAAAAAAAATGAGAGGGCCAAGGACTGGTGAGAATGCAGAGTAAGTGGAACTCAATATATCATGAGTTGAAATGTAAATGTATATAGCCACTTTAGAGATAAACATCCACTTTCCACATGACCCATGAATGCCACACATGGGAGATCACCCAAGAAAAGCGAAAACATATATCCATAAAATGGCTTGCACAAGACTGCTCATAGCAGCTTTATTCTTAATAATCAAGAATTGCAAACAACTAAACTCTGCATTAGCAGGTAACAAGATACACAAATTATGTCAAATTTGTATAATAGAATATTAATAAGCAATACAAATGATCTAACCACAGGTACAAGCAACAACATGATTGAATTTCAAAAGCATGTTGAGCAAAGGAAGCTAGATGTACATGATAATATACATTATTATCAATTTATGTAAAGTTCAGGACAGATAAAACTAATCTGGTAGCAAATCTGATATTCAGGGAGGGGGTATGACTGACTGCAATAGGACATTTCTGGAAAGATCTATGTCTTGATTGGAGTGATGATTATGTGGATGTAGACATGGTCAATCTCATGAAAATACAGAACTAATAAGATTCAAGAAGAGGAATCTATTGTAGCTCAAGTCTTCATAGCAAGAAGAAAAATTCTTTATTGTTTACCTTTTTGTGTTGAATTCCTAAAATAATATACTACTGTGTTTGTCAGCTTCCTGTTGCTCTAACAAAATACTTGAGAAAAATCATCTTATAAGGAGGAAAAATTTCTTGGTTCAGTTTCAGAGGTTTCAGTCCATGGTGCGTTGGCTCTATTGTTTTGGATCCTATGGTGAGGCAGAACATCTTGGGGGGGCAGGGCAGGGGATATGGTGGAGCAAAGCTACTAACCTCATGGTAGACAGGCAGCAAAGAGAAAGGAAGAGACCAAGGTCCCAATGTTGCCTAACTTCCTCCCACTAGGCCCCACTTCCTAAAGTTTGACGTTACCTCCCAGTAACATGGCAGGCTGGCTTTAAGTCATCTGGACCTTTGGGGGACATTTAAGAGCAAAACCATAACAACCCCTTTATGAAACTAGGTTTTCTTTTTTTTGGCTTTGATATTTATTTATTTATTTATTTTTATTGGTGCATTGTAATCATACATCTTGAAGTTCAGGATGATAGAGGCATACCAGGTTTTCAAAAGAATTTGAAAAGCAATGCTTTGGAAACTATACATATAAACAACAGTATAATGATGCTTATCTGAACTATAAAAATCATCATCATTTGTTAGCAATATTTATGAAGTTCTGATGAATTCTACTAGGTGCTATGAGACCTACACTAAAATAGGAATAGATCTCTTCTTTAAGAATTTAGAGTCCAGTGGTATGCACATAAATGTATTATGTACAATAAAGTAATAATCCCCCTCAAGTATAAATGGTGAGATTTGAAATTTCAAAACAGGGAGAGATACTCTGTCCCTTAGTAATTACTGAGTACATTTTATTTGTATTTTCAAAGTTTCTAGCATGCCACATATCTGATAATTTAAAAACATACATGCACATTTAAAACTTACAAAGATGTAATGTGGTTTTCTATCAGGCAATATTATTTTTATAGTTTACTTCTTCTAGAAAAAATGGACAAGCCCAAGTTAGGCAGTTATCTGGAAACTTAAAGTTCATTTTACAACTTTTTTTCATTTTTTATTAAATGAATTTTTACAGAAAAATATCTGCAATTTAACAGATGAAACATAATTCTTTATTTTCTTGAATTTTTAAATAGTACTAAAATAGCCGGCTGTGTTGGCCCATGCCTATAATCCCAGTATTTGGGGAGGCTTAGACAGGAGGATCGCAGGTTTGAGACCAGTCTTAGCAACTTAGAGAGACCCTCGGCAACCTAGTGAGATCCTGTTTCAAAATAATAAATAAATAAATAAATGACCAGGGGTGTAGCTGGGAGGTAGAGTGCCCCTGGGTTCAATCCCCAGTATAAAAAAAAAAAAAGCCGAGCATGGTGGTGCACACCTGTAGCCCTAGTACTTGGTAGGCTGAGACAGGGGGATCACAGATTCAAGGCCAGTATGTGGTAACTAGGTGAGACCCTATTTCAAAATCAGAAATGAAATAGAGCTGAGGACATAACTGGGAGATAGAATGCCCCTGGTTTCAATCCCCAGTACAAAAAAAAAAAAAATAGTGCTATCTAGATAGACACATCAAAAAATCTCTCAGGTTCAGACACCATTCTTCAAACTATATTTCAAATGTAGTCACAGCTCCCTTTCATTTTTGTATGCAGCTGCAACTTTCTATGCTCAGGGGAACTTTCTGAGAAGGAGTGTGAATATATGGGAGCAGAAAAGGAGAGATTTAAATATCACCCTGATGTGCTGGGAAGGAAATACGGCATGACAGTGTCAATACAGTGTGAGCTTGGCGTGCTGAGTGACTTGCCTTTCTTTACGAATCTCTGTCAGCAGACATTCAGGAATCTGATCATGCGCACCACGCAGATTTAAGGTTCAGTAAAGTGGATGAGTAAATCAGGAATGTGGCTCTTACATGCTTTCTGAAAACAAAATTGCCTCCCAGAAGTCATTGTTGAGTGTTTACAAAAACTCCTGCTTTTTCTTTAATAACCATACTCGGAAGATGTCTTTCACTGGAATTTAATATAATCACACACCTGTTAACAATAGAGTACTAGAGCCAGGCCTGGTGATGCACACCTGTAATCCCAGTACTTGGGAGACTGAGACAGGAGGATCACAAGTTCAAGGTGAGTCTCAGATAATTAGCAAGACCCTGTTTCAAAATAAAATAAAATAAAGCTGGGGGTGTAGTTCAGAGGTAGAACCCCCTGGGTTCAATCCCCAGTAACCCCCACACACAGAGCACTAGTTCAATAAGGCTGAGATTCTTTAAAATTCAAGCATTAATAATTTCTTCATAAATAGCAATTGTGAAGTCTTTTTTTTATTCTTCAATTAGTTGATCCTGGATTAAATAATATCACTACTATATCTTTTCCTAAACACAGTGGTTAGCAGATAATAATACAAATAATGTATACTTCTATAACTAATGTTGTTTTTGCAAGTTAATAATCACTAATAAACTAGGATTACTATCATTAATGTTATTCACATGGTTTCATGGTTGACTTTTCTAAAGATTCAGTGTATCAACTTGGGGAGAAAATATATTCGTATTTTAAATCTGACTTCACAACTGAGCATAACAATCTGTTTTGTATAACCTTACTTTTTTCACATCTTCGGGCAAGTAAAACAAGATGTAGTAAGATCTTATAAAATCATGCATTTTCATGCACTATGAAATCAACCATTAGTTAGTGCATGCCCACGTTGAAACATCTCAGATTCTGGCTACTGTGCATTGAGGCAGTCAGTCATTGTCATCAAACATCAGAAGTGAGCTTCAAGCTCACAAACTAAGTTAAATATCTAGATTTTTTTCTTTTTGCAAACTCAGATTACTGTTGGATTTTTTCCTTTTTAAATTATGTAATTGTTATGATTAATTACTGCTAAATAGAATCTATATAGCCTACTACATTTTATTGGTGGAGATAGTGGGGTGACTAAGCACTCAAGGCACTATGTGTTAAGATTATTTGTAATAGCTGATGCTTGAGGAGTTACAAATAATTACAGTTAAAGTGAAAAGGGAAGGCTAATGGAACTTTTAAGGTATTTTAGAAAATAGTTCTATTTTTTACTCTGAATTCTACCTACTGAAAAAGAATCTAAATTTTGTGTGGATAATTGAGATAAGCGATATCAAGGAAAATTTTATATAGTCATCTTCCTCTATTTTTATCTAAGCATGTTTATTTTGTTTTATGTGCCCCTTGAAGAGTTCTTCATTGCAACTTCAAATTGTTTTTACATTAATCTGTGGGAATTCACCTCAAAATCACAGGGCTTTCCATGAGAGAACTCATAAATGAAAACCAGATTTCCTCTGGTTTATGAAGTGACACTTTTTTATGTGGCTCACAGTTCTCATTAAGTACAACAATCCACAGACTGCAGAGAAATGAAAGTTATTCTTTTGCTTCTTCTTCAAGTGGAAACAGTCTTAGATTGACTAGATTGAACACTTTGCTTTCCATTTTTATGTTCAATTCCTTTGTCTATGTTTTATAACTGCTCATCCAATTTTGAGGATTTCATTTACATTAAAATCTTACTTACTGATGTTTTCTTCTTCAGTTATTGACATAAAACCTCAGAACACTCCAAACTCAAATTTACATTACAGCCAATTAAAAATTTCCCACTTATTTCTTTAGATGTAGGCGCTTTAAGTGTCATGAAAATATGGTCTATCACTCTAAAATAGATGTGTAAGATAATCTAAACAACCATCAGGAATTCTTCCACAAAGGTGGAAATAAGACAAATGTACCTTCCTTGAGATGCAAACCAGGAGACACAGCCTGTCTACAAAAGCTAAATAGAAACATAGAAGATTTATGAGAAAAATTTGTCATATTAATGCTAGTGAAATGCATTGGGGACACTTCTTGCTCTGCTTTTTAATCATTCAAAATCCTTTCTTGGTTTTTTTTTCTACTAATGTGACAAAGTATGTCCCTGTCTAATCATAATTCAGGAGTAAATTAGCTTTGCCATTCTTGTTTCCAGGTGTCCTGGTGTTGAGGGTGATTAGAATATCAGCCATTTGCACAGGTTTGAAGATAAGGTATATTCCCATGCATTCATTTTCTTAGCATGGGAAGAAATAGGTCACTGTAGTTGTGCTACATGTTATGAATTTTTCTGCTGTTAGGTCTAGACTGTTTACTTTCTTTGACTGTGTTGTCCTTAAATTCATTGCTATAGCCATGTGTAACAATTTATTAAAACAAAATCATTAATTGAAGGGAACAGTCATACTATGCACCCAACTTCACTACTACTTTAAGAGAGAAAAAAAGAAAGAGACAAGAAAACATCCCTAAACCCATATTTAAGGAATTCTATGAAGTCGTTTTTGCTAGAAGAGTAAGTTTTAATGCCATAAAACCTTATATGATGGGATGTTTTACAGCTAAGAATATTTAAATTCTACCTTCAAGCCAGGCAAGGTGATTCATGCCTGTAATCCTAGTACTTGGGAGGCTGAGACAGGATGATCAAAGATTCCAGGACACCCTCAGCAAGGTAGCAAGATCCTCAGAATATTAGCAAGACTGTTTCAAAATAAAAATAAGTAGGGCTGGGGGTGTAGCTCAGAGGCAGAATACCCTTGTGTCCAATCCCCAGTAACAAAACAAAACAAAACAAAAACAAAAAAATTCTACCTTGACCCAATTAGTACTCCCACCCATCAGGTTTTCAGAAGAAATCTGTGTATCTAGGAAATAATTGAAAACAAAATAAAATAAACCTTCATATAACCTGGTGATTTGGCCACAAAATCTTATATGTTGTAGAGTTTTTTATTATTATTTATAAAACTTCAAACCAAAGTCAGCCAAAAGGTCTGCCGTATTTCTTTATGTTCAGATCTTACCTCTCATCATTCAGACAGATGAGCAAAGCAATCCAGAACACAGCAGTCAACATGCACACAAAGACAAATGTGCAAGCATCACAAGAAAGAATTAGTGTGTGTGTGTGTGTGTGTGTGTGTGTGTGTGTGTGTGTGTGTGTAATAATAAGAGATTGAATCCTGGGGTGTTCTACCTCTGAGATATACCCCCAGCCCTTTTTATTTTATTTTATTTTATTGAAACAGGGTCTCGCTAAGTTGCTGAGTCTGGTCTCGAACCTGTGATTTTCCTGTCTCAGCCTCCCAAGTACTGGGATTACAGGTGTGTGCCACCACTCCAGGCTGCCTTTCTCTTTCTTTCTTTCTTTCTTTCTTTCTTGAACTGGGAATTGAACTTAGGGGTGTTCTATCTCCGAGCTACACCACCAGCCTGATTCTATTTTTTCATTTTGAAACATAGTCTCACTAAGTTATTGAGGCTGGTCTCAAACCTGTGATCCTACTGTCTCAGCCTCCCAAGTACTGGGATTACAAGTGTGCACTATCACACCCTGCTCAGGCTACCTTTTCTTAATGTCAGTTGTAGATCTGCTTAAGCCACAAATTCTCAGCCTTCTCAGGCTGGAACAATAGGCCTTAGATATTACATGATAGATATTCAAAAGAGAAGGACAGATATCTGAATTTTAATCTTTGGGCCCAATCTCACCTGTACATAGTTGTAATTGTTTCAACAAGAGATAGAGAATTTGGTTTTAATAGATCTCTCAAATCCCTCCTCTGATTCCATTTGTCTCTCATTAAATTAAAAAAAATCCTACTTCAGCCCCAGTGGGTTTGGATCTGTGAAAACTAATATCTCAATAGATTAAATGATATCTTAGTGAGCAGAGTGGACAGAATGCCAAGTGCTCTCACAGGAACGCTTAACCAAGCCTATCGGTAAAGCAAAGGTCAATGAACAGGCCTCCTTGTGTGGAATGAAGGTCTACTGAAGGGCAAAAGTAAAGAGGCATAGGACCAGTACACCAGGACATGAGGTACAGACTGACAAAGGAGAGGAAAGCTTTCTTTCCCTCCTCTCATCCCTTTCTCTTTTCCTCCTTCCCACCTTCCAGCCTAGCCTTCCTTCCTTCCTTCCTTCCTTCCTTCCTTCCTTCCTTCCTTCCTTCCTTCCTTCCTTCCCTTGGGTTAGCACCATACCCTCTCCCACAGAAAAAGAAAGAATGGAAGGCGAGATCTGCTGCTAATTATTTCCTTCCCAATCAAGGACTGTCAAGGAGCCGTGGTGACCACAATTGTGAGATCACATGTGTCTGATGTGAAATCATTTGTGCAAGCATAATTCCATGGTCTGATCAAGCCTTACAGCCTCCACAGAGTAGGTAGGCTTAGGACTTTTATGTTTGTCCAATTCTTTACAAAGTGTTTATTGACCCTCTACTTAGGATCTGCCACATTTAACAATGCCATACGTTCTAATATTACAACATAATCAATGAAATGGAAATTACATGATTCCAACAGTTGAGGATGAGTCAGTTATAATGCTGGTTTAGGAATTTCTTTGCTGCACTTTACAAATCTTAATTCATTTAATCTTCAAAAACATATGCACAAATAAGATTGATTCTATTATTTAATTCATTTGATAGAGCCAGGGATGGGGGTGTGGAATCCTTGAGTAACTTGTCCAACATCTCACCTAGTAAGTGGTGGAGGTTTTATGTGAAGTTGGTCTCGAGTGTCTGTGTACTTAATCACCACGCTGCACTTGATAGTCAAGAATTTTTACCTAAGTAGTACAGTTTTCAAGAAAAATGTATTAGTAACCAAGAGAGGGAAAGAGAGAGGCGGGGGGGGGAGATGATTGAATCCCTTTTTAGATGATATGCTTATATCCGGCCCTCTTGCATAGGTACCATATATCACTTTACTCATGTAGAACCAAGAGTACAGATTTAGATTTGGAAGTTTAGTCAGGATTTCACATCTTTTCATCTCTAGTGCTTCAACTTTCAATTTCTTTTAAATGAAAACAGTGTGGACATTAGGCTCACAAAAGATAAGTATAATCTTACAAAGAGAATTAAAATTTTTAAAAATCTCAGAAGATGGCTGTTTCTTGTCTGCAAAACCAGCAACTTTCATTTGCTCTACCCAGATAGCATCTTTTTTAGTGATAACACAATAACAGTTTATCTTTGCTCTGAAACCTGCTGGAATCATAAGCCAGACAGTTTCTTTGCAGAAGTCCTGATTCCAAAATGCTCATTTCCTCTTGATAAAAACAAAGAATTTTGTTTCTTTAGTTCATATCAACATCTACCTTTTTGCCTCAATCTATACTAACAAGTAACCCTAAGCAATTTCTGAGACCATATCTTCTATAAATATATATTCTTTTGTAAATATTGTGCATTTTAGGATTTATTGGTATAAAATAATTTTCAAATCTCAAGATTAAATATCTTTAAGTCTGAGGTTATGAAAGGCATCTTAAATAAAAATCAACTTACGGAAACATTTAAATTATAGTTTTAAAATATTTCATTTTAACTCAAAAGAGAGTAGCATTTGCTATGATTAGACACATGTCTCTAAAAAGATTTCTACCTTTGGAGCAGTTGTTGAAAATCCTTCAGTTAAGGATTCAGTTCAGGAAAGGGAAACTCTTTGGCCATATAAGGTACTTTAAATCCTGCACATGTGGTTGATTTCTCCAAAGCAAACTATATATAGGATAAATGAAAAATAGCTTTACTAAAATATTATTTTATTAGTTGGGCATGATGGCACACACCTATAATCCCAGTACTTGGGAGGCTGACACAGGAGGATCACAGGTTCAAGGCCAGTCCCAGCAACTTAGCAAGACTCTCAGCAACCTAGAGAGACCCTATTTCAAAATAAAAAATAAAATATGGCTGAGGGGATAGCTCAGAGGTAGAACGCCCTGGGGCTCAACCCCCAGTACCACACAAAAATATTATTTTATTATATTTTGTTATATATTTAGTTAACTACTTAATGAATGTGCTAATTTGCAGGGCTGCATATTAGAGTGGCTACATATTGTAGTGACATTTTAGAAAATAGTGAATTAATTACTTTTAGGGCAAGGTACACAAGGTCAAAGACATTTTCAATTTTTGTTTACCCCAGACTAATCACATAAAATCAAATGATATCATATTTTATTACTCTTTTTTTTAATCTAACACACCATAAAGTTTTGTATCTCTATGCGTCCACATGTATTCCTTCAATTAGGTATACTGTAGTAGATGTTTCTGGTACAACTACCCTGAGCCCCTTTACAAGCTGGTACCACCATCCTCAGCTACTGGAAGGCCTAAAGTTCATGATTAACACCTGGGGATTCCTCCAGAGGATTGCCTTGGCTATTAAGAGATGCCTGAAGATTTTATACTGCAGAGTTCCTCATGGATGAGCAAGGTTAGACTATATTGGGCCACATCCCTGAGGAGCTCCTTTGCCTTCCCTACTCTGCTTCCTTTACTCATTTACAGGCTTTTCCTGAGGATCACTCCTTTAATAAACCATAGATACCTCATTTCTCTCCTTGGGCTCAGCTTCCAGGGCACCTGACCTGAGATGATCATCCTTCCTGCTCTTTTCCACATTATATGTCATTCTGATTCTCCAGGGTTGAGCTCAAATGCATTGCTTCCAAAGTCTTTCAGTATAGTCCCTCCACCCTGATATTTCTGGAGCAAAATCACTGCTTTTCTGTTTCTGAATTAAACATATGACACTTTATTAAACTCATTCATTATAAACATATCCATCCAAAAGCCACTTATTAAATGTTTACTGCATGCCAAACACTATTTTAGTCACTGACAATACAAATCTGAATAAGACACACAAGGTCCTAGTCTAATGGAGCTTATGTTCTAGGGAAGGGAGGTATGCTACATATGAATAGACAATTAATGTACAAGACACACTTAAGCAGGGCAAGAGAGGCAACAAAACAGGTGGTATGATAAGAGTGGAAAGTTCTTCAGATGGAGTGTTCAGAGAAGTGCTTTCTGAGGAGCTAAGCCATAAAGGAATTCTAATGGAAAGCTAAGAGCATTACATATCCATGTTTTACACAATGAAATGCATAACATCTAAAAAATCCCTGACTTGAATTGGAATACCCTAATGTTAATTAAATGGAACTCCTGAAAATAGTGTACTGATTCTTTTTCTTTGAAATTTTCACTTTTGATTCAATAATGCTTCAAAGGTACTTTGAAACTTCCTGTTTAAAAGGGTATCTAATTAAAAGCCCCTAAATTATCTTGACTGAATTTTCATTAGCATATCCATGAAGACTGAGAGAAAGAAAAATATCACAACTTGGAAAGCCAAGTCCCCAGGCAAAAATGAGCAAACTCTGGTATACCTTGTTTTGTTTTTTCAATTTATATCCATTTATTGGTGCATTGTAATTATACATTTGATAGGTGTCAAGTTAAAAGAATCATACATGCACACATTGCCCATTTAGCCCTCCCTCAAATCCCACTCCATTCCTTCCTAGTTCCCTTCCTTCAGTGCTTTGCACAGTAATTGAGTCTTATAAGTTTGGATATATACATCATGCGCTTTAGTGTGTTTCCCTCCACCCCCTCCCAACTCCCTCAGTAAGGTCATCTTCTTTGTTCATCTAAAGTTTTCTTCTTCTTTGTCTGGAGTCCCTTCTAAATCTCCTTATATCTAGCTTCCACATATTAAGGCAAACATCTGACTTTTCACTCTTTGTGCCTGACTAATCTCACTTAGCATAATGTTCTCTAATTCTTTCCATTTCCCTACAAATGATGTAATGTTGTTCTTCTTTATGGCTGCATAAAATTCCATTGTGTACATATCCCATAGTCTTGTAATCCATTCATCTGTTGATGGACACCTTGGCTGGTTCCAAAGTTTGGCAATTGTGAATTGTGCAGCTATAAACATAGACACACATGCATTAGTCTGGTAGTTTGGTTTCTGATCTTTTAGGTAGATACCTAAAAGTGGTATTG